>LUCH01003781.1:48900-60387 GCA_013368495.1 Paragonimus heterotremus
CAAAGCCAAGACAACTGGTAAAAATTGACGCCTCGAATGTCCGCGCTCTGCGAGATGTTCACTTATTCACTTCTGCTCACTCTTGGACAACTGTCGACCCGAGCTCTTCTCTGTTAGGTTTTTTGATGACGCCGAAGCTGAATCTCGTGGTGCTATGACTGGAAAATACGCTTCAAGTGGGAGTCATTTATTGCACAAACTCCTGTGAATGTGACCTCATGGGACAACGAACACGTACACTCGTTTGCACGGCTGACGTGACTTCGTATACACTGGGTAGCAATACGTTGTCCTTCGCCCTATTGACATTTACCCGTTTCCGACAGTCGCTTCGGGTCCGTCGCCTTCTTGGCTTTGAGGCTTGCCCTTTAGTTTCTGGGTGTCGCTTGTGAGTAGTATACAACTCACAAACGAAGCCGTCTGTCAGACAACAATGGTCAAGCTGGAGTGGGAATCGTATTGAGTTCCAGGGCAAACTAATGTTTACTTGGCTGGATCCCAGAGAACAGTCGCTCGTGCGCTGTCAGACTCAATATATCAGCTAAAGTCTCTCACCGAAATTCAGAAAAACTGTGCACAACATTATATTGGCGTACGCTTCAGCGAACAGCTGTTCGGATGCCACTAACGATGCATTCTACGACGCCCTCGTTGACCTCCTGAAGCAAACTAAACACTCAGATATTGTAATACTAGCAGGCGACTTCAACGTTCAGCCTGGCTGCCTTGCTCTAGAAGAGAGGCGGCTGGGCTGTATGTTTGGTGTCAGGGCACAGCACACTGCCACTGGTGAAAGACTGTTATAGCCGTACCCATCTCGTGACCTCCGTATTTCGAACACCACATTTAAACAAGGGAAGAGACTGTGTTACTTGGAGACATCCGTGTGCCTCTCAGCTATGGATAGTACTGGATCATACAGCAATCAGTTACAATTGGCACCGATCTGCCGAAGACTCGTACGTTTTGGAGCAACCAACCGGATTTGAACTATGCCGTTGTGCGTTCCCGCTCAGTTCTCTTGTTTGCCCTGGGGTCACACTGGCAAACGCAAGATACTTCACTGGTAATCGAGCGATGAGAGTGTGAAGAACACTCACCAGTAGACGATGAGTCAAGGTCGAGAACCTAACGAATACTAGGAAAAAACCGCGGCAGCAATGGAACCTTCCTGTGAGAACGTGCCTTCCAAAGGATGTGTTCATTTCTGACAGAACTGGATTTCTTTAATGTCGATAAACCTCATGAACAAGCGTCGCCCGATTCCACCTGGCTCTGAATATGACGACGACTATCGGGAACTCAAACGGAAACTGACTAAAAGCTCACACAAAGACCATGGGCGCCTTTTCGTCGAACAGTCGTAAAGGATTGAACGGACCCTTTCATCACAGAATGGCAGTAAGCTATTTTCCATGATCCATGATTGTACTAGTCGTCGAGTCGACGTAAGTGGGATTACAAGTGAATAAGATGGTTTACTCATCATCAGCCAATCGCATCAACATGGCGGATGGTCCGAACATTCTGAGGGTCAGTTCAGCCGGCCTCAACCGTACCATGTGGATGACGGGACCCGAATGACCCCGAGAAAGTCAGATACACAAAAGATATGCAGGATTCCAACCAGGCCGATGGTGCGTTGAGCACATTTTTACCTTGCGACGGATCCTGGTACATCAGTGATCTTATAGGCAGCCGACTGCCGTGATGTTTCTGGGCCTAAAGGCTGCTCTTGACTCGGTTGCACGTAACGTTCCCTGGAACTACCTTCCTCGCAACGTAGGTCCAGGGAAGTACGTAAACCCATTGAGATCACTCTATGCTCACTCTGAAAGCAGAGTTACAGCTTATGGACAAGTATCTCAGGCGTTTATTACTCCTAATGATGTTCGTCAAAGATGTCAGATTTCCTCCTTCTTGTTCATTTTTATCATTGACGACGTTATAGAGGGTGCGCTGGACGAGTCCAGTAAACTTGATGTTGAGCTTCTTCCTGGTGCTCGGTCGACCGGTCTGTAGTATGTGGGTGACATTGTCTCACTTATTCCCTCTGCCGAAGATATGCAGACCATGCTGAACAAGGCGAGTGACCAGGCTGGTTTGTATGTAATGCGCTTCACATTTTCAAGGTTTAAAACTGTGCTTTAAAACGGAGACATTTCCATTCTTACTTTATTTATTGCGGGTAATCCGCGTAAGACTGTGAACAGTTTCACGTACTTGGGTGGTACTATTCCACCAGCTTGTAATGTTGTTGATGACATCATCTGAGATAGTAAAGGTAAGAGTTGTGGTTGCCGAACTGCGTCACTCGTGGCATCGGAAAAGCGTTCCGTTTTCGGAGAAAGTAGATTTATATAGTGATCGTGTACGTTCTGTTTTACCTTATAGTTCGAACATGTGGCCTGTTCGCAAGGAAGATATCAACAGGCCGTTGTGTTTGATCATCGCTGTTTCCATCAATAAGCAGACATTAACTGATCTGATGTGTCGAGCAACACAGTCGTTCAGTGGCCCTTATTCCGGAACGCTCGAGATGCGCGGTTAATTGGTCAACTGGTCGCGTTGCACAGCCTGCGATGGTTGGGTCACGTCCTCCGTATACCAGATGAGTGTTTACTGTACCGGGCGTTACATACTGAGATCACCAACAGTTGGATAGAACCACATGGCGGTCATGTAACGACGTGGTCCTTAAGTATGGAAACCCCAACTGTTGCATTGAGCAAGGTGGGCAGGTGGCGTTTGCCTGGCTAGGGTCTTTGTGATCGTTCGTATCACCGTAGAACTGTTGTAGACGCTATTCGAGTTGGCTATGTGCCGTAGTCAATGACGTACCCGCATCCATATCGTTTCCAGTTACTCCGCTTAGTCTTCTATCAACTTTCAATCCTCTTAGTACCGTTTTCTTCTAGGATATTCACCGTCGTTGATGTGATCGGCAGCCCGAGACGCAGTATCTTTTGGGCAAGTTTACGACTACTAGGATGAAGATGCCGATGACTGTTCGCTATATAGGTGACCTTGAACTGACCTGTGGAGACGACCGTCAAGACAGCCGTTAAGGTCGGCCGTAAATTGCTTCGGAGATTGGCGAAGTAGCTTACAAGGAACTGAGGAAGATCGTTATGGTGGTCTGCTTACACCACCCCAATAGACGGGTACATGTGAAAATGTAACAATATCCGTGTGCATTTGCGCAGGTCTGCTGTGATAACGGGGGCGTGTGCAATGTGTGTGCCACAAATTTCGAATCATACTGAAAGAAAAGTAGGAGGAAGTGGAAGAGGTGAGAGATAGAGGATGAGTGGATTCGCCTTAAAGTGTGCAGCCATAGATCAGTCAAGATGGGGTGGACCAAAAATCTGATTTGAGTGTTCCGGGTCCCCAAAGGTACAGAAAGATGGACTCTTTTTCATACCCCATTAGTGGCAACACAGTTTGATAGTATAAACTGCCAATGTTTGAAAGTATATGAACGGTTTATGAGCGCGTTGGCTGACTGTGATGGATAACAGAACAGTAAATAACGGCAAGGCTATCAAATGAGCAATGGATACTAAACAGTGGCGATAGGTTTATAAGCCAGGATGCCAGACGACAGGACTATACGCCATTAACCTGGAACTTACCAACCAACCCAAACCACCCAAGGCCAGCGCACAATCACGGTGAGAGGACTGATCTTCAAAATAGCCTTATTGTACCGCTCCTTCCAAAGACCACTTGGTCACAGATCCGTTCGTGCTTATGGGGTTTGTAACCGGTAAGAAAGCAAGGTCAAAAATCGACCAATCAAAGCGGGAACAAAACAACTAAGCATAAGTCAGAAATGGGGACTGTAAGCGGGTTGTTGAAAGTGTTAACGGAAGGCCCGGAATCTCCGTCAGAAGCTGAGAGTCAGATATCAGCGCGGAAGTTAGAGTTCAGTTAATGCTATGTTTGTGCCCTGCCTGAGGAAAATGAATTGTTCTCCGGGGGGTTGGGTACTTCCACCACACACGTTTAAGCGCTTTACTAAACCCTTTGTCGCCGCATGATATGCCGTAATATAAATGCATCAGCGTCCGGGAAAATCCATCGAAGCTTCGAATACCTAAAATGTGAGGTGTAGAGCACGGTCATCCCCGATGTTTGCGAGGCATCCATAACTGTCCGTCATAGTCCCAGAAAAACATTCACGACTAACTTTGAAAAGGAGAAGTTGATAGAATGGCATCGGGTTGTATTCAAGAGTGTCCAAAGCAGTTCGTAAGTTTTGTCTCATGAGGGTGGTAGAAGTCCAACGAAACCGATTGGGACGTCTGCAAACTTTGCGTCCTGTAGGTCGAAGGAAAAATGTGGTTTCATCTGCAGCCGTGCAATATGCTTCCCGCACAACTAAGTGATAATAGACTAATAAAACGGCCTATTAAAACGAAAACAGTACCAGTAGGTGCAGAGCGGTTAATTCAACTCAAGGCAATAAGCACTGTGTGAACAGGAGACGCGTGTATGTTTGGTTCCCACAGTCAGTAGAACGACGAATGCGAGTAGTTGTCCACTGATCGACGGGCAGACACACACGACGCGCGTGAAGCAGTCGATGACGCGTCATACAGACGTATCACCATATGGCATTTTAGACAGGAACGTGTTCACTTACGAGCGCAATGGATTACCTTTGGCCAGACAAAGCGGTCCGCCATTAGCTTTACGGTACTGCGAACGCCAAGGTACGAGGTGTGGCAAGCTTGCCAAAGACAGTGGGACGGTAAACTGGCGGTACTGTATATATTGGAATATCTGTGGCTGTGTTGCGAAGGACAGTTCCGTTTGCAATAATCAGCGGGTTGGTGCGCAGCATCAAGCAGTAACGCTATAAGGATGCCGGAAATTTGAGTTCTGGTGCGTGGACTGCAACTAAATTACCAGGGTCAGCAGAAGCGGATAGGGTAAACGTGATAGTGACGCGTTAAATGGCGTTAGCGACAGGGCTGAGAATACCCGAAAAATAACTTTTGTTTCATGTAAGCTGTAGAACACATTCCAAATAGGAAGCCTAGTGCATTCATTGTGGGCTCATGAAACATGAACGTCGCGAAAGGAAGACTGTGCAATGTATAGCTAAAATGGCGAACATCTATGTGTATAGCATGTACTCATCTTTCGAATGTGCCATACCGTGAGTAACAGGTGCTCAAGAGAAAAACCCATAGTAGTTACTGGTCGTGGGCAAGCTGCCGCGATGTGGCACCAACAGGCATATCCGAGGTTTCAATAGTGAGTCAAAGTAGAGTTTGAGAATTAATTAAATCCAACAGTGTTGTATCTATGACAGCTTTTTACCATTAGACAACGGCGGATGGTGCTGCGCACGCAAAACTCCAATCTCATGTAGCCCCTGGGAGTTAGTATACCAGGTGCTTTCTTTGTCGTGCTGAATGATCAATAAACCAGAAACGTTTGGAAGATATTGGCCTAGGATAGTCGCCAGCAAAATCCCTCAAGCTGCGAAAACATGTAGTGAAATGTGCTGAGTTAGCTGCTTGCGATGAGTGGTTGACGCTTGTTATGTGTTTTATAGAAAGTCGGTGACCACGACCTCTGACTTCTTTATTCCTTCCCAGCCGATCTTCTTACAATCGAAGTCGCTTTGATAGTAACTGCGTGCCTTTTTTGCAACGACTGACGAAATCACTGAAGTTGCGCGGACGACAAATCGTTCCTCTCACGAACGTCAACCTTATTGTGCTGTTAAATCTTGATATCGTTTATTCATGGAAACATGTTCTCGTGTAGTTTTTCTCCCTTACCTCCCGATGATGAATCTTCGTTTATATGTACACTGGTTTTACCCGCGCTCTATCGCCCCGCTACTGCCGACTCGCAGGGTGCTCCAAGACCTTTGTCATCAAGTCATCGGTTGGGACTCTGATATAATGGAGTAAGACCGGGTTCGGTGGATGGGTTGGCTGAACGACGTCGGATCCATAGACAGCGTGGTATTGCCCAGTTGCACGGTCCATGGACTTTCTCCCTCAAGCCCGATCGAATTGTCCATGTTCTGTGATACGCTAGAGGTCGGTTACGGAGCAGTGAGCTACATAAGGGTGGCTGTCCCGGAAAACGGTATTCAGTGCGCCTTTCTGATGGTTAATTCTACAGTGGCCCCAAATAAGGCAGTTACGATACCAAGGCAGCTCCCGGTTCGACCGTGCTTGTAACGGAACAACCCACGGCAAACCCGAGCTGCAAATCACTAAAAAACCCCGCAGCGCGTAAGCACGGCATTGAACGTCGGAACTTTGTGAGTAGCAAGCTTTTCCTCGGCGTGGAAAATTGTGCGGTTTGGTTCAGCAGACAGCTATCGAAACATGCACATCTGATTTTCGTCTGGGTGTCCAGATTGATAAGGTTCATGCTACTTATTGGAGCCATCCTATCTGAGGTTCTCAGACAAGGAAAACAAGAGGGACAATTCGACGCATAGCAGTGGGGTGCATCTTAGGCCACAAGGCTGTGTCAGCCAACTGAATGCATCTATTTGACCTACCCGGGTTCAGGTTAACAAATCATCACTCACTCAGTCCCTATCAAGTTGTTGTTCTCAAAACTTGCGAACGCCATATTCACAAGGGTCAGGCTAATCATGGTCACGGTCTCCTCTTAATCACCTACCCAGCTCGCACAAACTGACACTTGTATATGTATATCTAGTTGGTGGTACATGCATATTAATGCACTGTCCCACAGAAACGATCTGTCCGAGTCAAAGGAACTCAGTGAATCAAAGATGACCGAGGTTATGTACATTACCGAAAAACGCTTACCGCCCCAAGTTCCTGATCAAGAAGTCGAAATGTCCAGTTATTACACCTCACGGAAAAGAACAAGAAGTTTCGGATGGTGTCAGCACCTCAAGGATGTAAGAGCCTTGCATGATCGCGTTACCTGAGCCTCAGCTCAGTTAGGCTGACTAGTGAAACAATGTATAGACCACTTTCGGTGTCAACGGAACGGGCCAGGTTCTTGTACACCGTTATTTGCCGGGGTTGCGCTCAAAAACGGTCAAGCATGAACAATCCGAAATTCCAATCTTCACTGGTGTCATGGTTTTTTGCGGAGTTGGAAGTATAAAACTTGTTTAGTATCCCTGCCTCGAAACATTCCGATAAGATTCAGTAGTACGGAGTTTGTGGTTCTACAACGGATTTTGTCTCGACTTGGTTGTTGTCCCTCCGCACCGATCACGTGAACTGCTGGAATGGTGAGAGTATGGGATGTGTTGAGTGCTGGAGCAGCTAGCAGCAGTCGGGCACCTAGGGAGGTTGCACCGTTTTGTTGTATAACAATGGAAAGAGAAAACTCTACGAAGGAGGTAGGGGAAAATGAGAAGAAACGAGAGAAGGAAATGGCGACAATGAAGGTACACGCGGCTGTACGTGTCCGACTGTCGACAGCCACCTTAGGGGTAATACAGTCATCTTGTTGCCTTTTGAATGCATCGAATGACGTTGCCATGACAATCGTCGCCGGAAGTGCGTTCCATGTCGAACAGGCTTGGACAGCAAAACTATGTCGTCTGCATAAAAGGCCACTACGTGATATAGAGATCTTGTGCTTATGTCCCCTGAGACTCACTGCTGTTATCTTTCCCCACCAATAGCATGGTGTTAGTACTAAGAGAGAGGTCTGTGGCAGCGACGGTACCTGGGTCGCGCTCCTGGTGGACATTGGTTAGGGTAACACTATCGGTGCAATATGTTCTACTGCCGCGACGACGAACATGCATAATCTTTGAACTGAGTGTATTGGAGGACAGTCGGTTTTCCATGGACAATAGATGCAGAGCATCTAGGTCTTTTCGAAAGTCCTCTGCGTCTTCAACGCTGTGTAAGACACGCCATAATTTCGCATCACCAGCATATATCACAACGGGGGAATTACTGACGCCTGGGAGATCGTTAACATAGACAAAGAATAATGCGGGACCCAGTATGGAGCGTTGTGGTACACCACTTGTAGCGGTGAACGACCTGGATGGCTCGCTATTAACTCTAACTGTGTATATTTGAAAGGAAAGGTATTTTTGAGCCAAAAACAAACCTCACTGCATAAGCCCATATGATCCAATTTGCCCAGTAGTATACTATTATCAGCTTTATGGAACGCCCACGTGAAGTCTAAAGACACAGCACCAGCCGGGAGGCGTTCTTCAGCAGCTTTTGTCCACAAGTCAGCAGCAGTCAGTGGGTTGGTCGTGCATGAGCGACCGTTTCTGAAGCCGTGCTGCTCTGGCCCCAACAGTGAGTGGGTATTCAAGTAGCTTCTCGCGAAATCGTCTACTATACTATGCATCACTTTTGACATGACTGGTAGTAGAGCACTTGGTCTGAAGTTACTGGTGCTCATTAATTTGACGCCGTTCTTCCAGGTGGTTGGAATACAAACAGCATGAGTGTTGGAACAAACGAGTAAGCGGTTCCGCCAGCTTATCTACGCATTCTCTCAGTGTTTGTGGGGGTATCTCGTCAGGCCCTGAAGACTAATCAACGCGCAGCAGGAGCAACTTAACGAGTAATTTAGCCGGAGTAAAGTCAGGGGATGAACCCGAGGAACAACCAGGATAGGAAGCCGTGACGCTCAGTTTCGTCTCGACATGGTTGCTGAATAAAGATGCGTAGTGAGCACGTTATATCCCAGCTGTCTCACAGGCAGAGGTAGTGAGTCTTGAAGGTCCCCTGACAGAGGATATGGCAGCTTTCGATCTGGTCAAGGAAGCCATGTGCCCGAAGAACCTTTTAGGACAGTCGGCAATAGATGTTGTAAGTGATACTTGGCGCGCCCTACGGTCGAAGCGTACAGCCGCTGTGCACTGGTTACGACAAAACCGGAGCTGAGTTTTTAAATCTAGCATACAGTGAATAACCGCGACAAAAATTAACGACATCTCTCTGTGCTAATGAGATCGTCAAAACCTCGCCCGTGCCGATTTATGCAGTTTATTTTGTCGCGCGTGTCTCAAATCTTAGCGAGGATTCTGTGGCTCTTTGGGCACTTTTGCTTGAGGAACGACAATATGTCAAGTTTAAGTGGGCCCATACTGTATGTACACCATGCCATTACCTTCACCGGCTGTTCCCAAAGAGCCCGCAAACGTCGCGTCTCCCAACTGATACCTGCAAGCTGTTCGCCCGTCTGTCTGCTCCCACTCGCGGATACCCTTTCATGAATCAACGTCAGCCCGGGATCATCCGCTTGCAAATTACCCCATCCTTCCGTCTCGTTCTGCAGACTGATCAGTACCACGTGTTGTATAATGCGAAAAGGACAATCCCCACGATCATGGGTTGGTCTTCGAGAGAGGGCATCAGCATTTCCGTGCTGTTTTCCTGGCTGAAGGTAGCACTCAAAAGCATACTCCTGCAAATGCTCCTGCTAGCGAGCAATCTATCCTTCCGGGTGGCGGAAATTCTTTAGCCACGTTAACGACCTATGGTTAGTACATACCATGAACTTCTATCCAAGTGGGTAGTGACAATTTTGCTTTAAGAAGAACACCAATGCTAGCATTTCCTTCCTCGTTGTGCAATAATTCTATCGTTTATTTTGGGATCTGCTACCGTGCGCGATAACGTGTTCTTTCCCTGTTTCATCTTTTTTGGACAACACTGCTCCGAGTCCATGATCGCTCGCATCATCGTCCAATATGAATTCGCCAGCTTCCTTGGTAAAATCAGGGAATGCTAGTATTGGAGACTGGCACAATGCCTTACGCAGTTGGCCAAAACTCTGCTGCTGTGTCTCCGTTCGCAGAAACTCGCAGGCTTTCCCCAGTAAGGCGTTCAGAAGTTTCGCTATCATCGAAAAATTGCGGACGAATCGTCGGCAGTACGGGGCCAGACCTAGGAAACTGCCGTCTCACTGACAACCAGTACGATTGGCCACTGTTTCACCTGGATCCGTTTGACGCGATCTGTATGAATGCCGTCCGTGGATATGACATATATCAAGAAATTAACTTCCTCCTGCACCAGTCTGCACTTAACCCGGTTTAGCTTTAGACCAATCTGGCGCAGACGGTCTAATATGGTTTGTATGTTTGCGGGGTGTTCGTGGGACGATGGGCCGTGAGCGATGACGTCGTCCAAATACACTAAACACTTCTGAAGCATCACTTCATGAAGTACTGCTTGCATTAGGCGTTGAGATGTTGCTGGGGTATTTGCTAAGCTGAACGGCATTGTCTGAAATTCGTACAGTCCCGAAGGTATAGTGAATGCTGTTTTGATCCTGCCTGCCTCGTCAACTCCGACTTGACAGTAGCCGGGTGCAGGGTCTAGTCTGCTGAACTAACACGACCTGCCAAGCGCTGTGCGTGAAAAAGGGAACGAGTCTCGCTCTGTGACACTGTTCAGAAGATGATAATCAACATGAAGAAGTGACTTCCCGTCCTTTTTCCCCAGAACAACCAAAGCGGTCCAAGGTGAATTAGCAGACTGGATAGTGTTATTTTAAGGCATCCGTTCAATCATACCTCGCAGTTTTGGTTGGTAGTGATTCTATATTCTATTCGGGAGTGTTCGCATCAGTATGCAACTCCTGCATCAATTTAACATTTTAACATCCCTGTGGGCCCTGGCATTGTCGCGTTCCAGGCGAAAACAGCCATATACTTCCCAATCAGATTAGGCAAACCGTCCTGTCCTTAGTCATCCTCTCCGCCAGCTTGTCCATTGAAACCTTGTGTTAGTCCCGACGTTTGAGCTTCAATGTTGCTTGGACTGGGAGTTGTAGTGAAAATCACGTTTGTGATCTCACTACCTTTTCTACAGATCCTCGTTGCCACGTCGTCCGCAGGCTACTGAACAGTTTCTTCTGGACTAAATCTCTAATACATCCACTCCTAAAATAACTTCCCGCGGTATTCTATCAACAATCTGAGACGTGTTCCAGCCATGTTAATTTCAACCTTCATCTTCCGCCGAACCGTGAGGGGTGTCCCGGAGAATGTTAACAGCTTATTATGCGAATAGCACCAGTTGCACCCCGCCAGACTGATCACTACTTTCGACCCTACTGGGTTGCATGAAGTCCCGGTATCACTGAGGCAAGCGATGTATAGTCCGTTTATGGTGTTCAGGGCTACGGGCAACCTTCGATTCTGTGAGAAGGCAACTGTCAAGTGGATCACTCTGTCTATGTTTGCACTCTTGCGCTCAAACTCATCGATTAAACGTTAACGTTGACTCGCCTGGGGTTTTTCTGTTATGACCGCAAGTTCGTGCAAACCGACCGAACCGCTGACAATAGTGACAGCCACTCCCGGTCCAACTCGTCTAACTACATTTCCGGGTCCATGCGTCACGCCGGTCGTTCCTCTCTGGCGATCGAACAGCAGCATCCACTCCAGGTTCAGGGCCGAAATTGAGAGAATGCACCGGGTGTGGTAACCGTATGCTTGTGCACTTCACTCCTTTGGCACTCAAGACACTGTTGTGA
>LUCH01003782.1:10965-25947 GCA_013368495.1 Paragonimus heterotremus
AATAAATGTTCCGGTAGACTCAAGAGAGATGTATGTGAAATTGTTCAGAAGGAAGAGGAACACATCACTGGCACGATGATAAATAAGATCTGCTTGACTACCTCTTTCTATGCCTATTTCACACGTACATGTGTATAATTGAGACGACTGACGTCAGCCGTTCTGACGGAATCTGTCCGCTTGTCGGCTACAGGTACCTCATTGAACTGGAAATAGTGGACAACTTGGTGAATTTTGTGGAGAAAATGACTGCAAGATATTTTGTTTGGCTGTAAGTGTCGGCTAGATCGAGCAGATTATGTAACTGATAGCAAGTTATTTTGGGGATAATGCACACGGTGATTGATTTGCAGTATATGGAAAACCGTTTTCGACGAATCGTGTTAATACCAACAGCGATGTTGTTCCATGGGAAAGAGTTTTGTGAATTTGCTGGAGAGTTCTATGGACCGGTTAAGCAGATCGCTGGTGAACGGGTAAATAGCTCTCAAGTGCTACTTGGTTGGCGCGGAAACAGAAACGCACGAGCAACGATCACTCTCCATCCTCTAACTACATGTGAACTTATGAACCACTTCAATGCTCGTGGTTGACGACCAAATTGGGCACTGAAATAGCCAGCCTGTATAATACCTCTATGGCTACTGCACTCAAGAGTGTCGATGAGGAATTTATTGGACGCATTCTTAACTGTGTTTGCAGTGAAGTAGATGAGCAATACAACCGATCTGCAGAGTCTGACAGTGCAACTTATATCGGGAGCCGATCGTTGAAACAATGCGTTGCTTTGAAATTCAGTGGGATTCCCACTCCAGCTAAACAGCGAGATACCAGTGCGTCGTCGAGTAAAATTTGAAGATGGCTTTCCTGGATCACGTATTAAATGTGAATGCACTCAAAGTAATAATGACCTTATATTCGTGAATTCGCTTCCGGGATACGATACAGCTTTACCGCTAGACCTCAACGCCTGCTTTTCAATACAGCTCGCCCGATAAGTTATCTAAAGATGCAGATATTGGAAAGGCAGACGTTCACCGGTTGTCTTGTCTCGGTAAGTAATCTAGGCAAAACAGAATGTGGAAGTAATGGTGAATGGGTAACATGACTGTAACACTCTCGACCGTATTACACAATGCAGCGGTGGCGATTGTCGACCGTTACGAGGTTAGAACAAGCCTCTGTCTGAGGGCACTTTGCAGAAGCTTTTCGGTTTCCTAAGGTGTATATCGGTGTCACAACTATAAAAGTAGTTCATCCGTGTTTTCAGAGGATAGTGCATCGCAGCAGCGAGTCTTCAACAGCAATGTTAGAGAGACATTTTCAACAAAAGCACATTATTTTCGGATTCGGTCTAGTGGATAATAGATAGACCAGAATGTACGCAGTCTGCTAGATTGACAAGGAGGAAGCACTTGTTCGGTAGGTAAGGCTCGATAGCACTGTAACATCGGCTGAATATGGTAGCCACTGAAATACCAACCGAAAGTTGTCATTTACCTGTTCTGAAAAAATGAAAACTTTCTACGTTTGAAACGTCGCCTGCGGTTGCACGATCAATTTAGTGAGATATGTCCTACGTCACAGTTCATATACGAAGAAATCCAGGAAATAAGCAAGCGTTATAGCATTTTTCATTCGGATTCACTAGGTAAATCTCAACAGTTCTTGTGAGATATTGCAATAGACACTCAAACGATCTTTGTGTAGATTGGATAGAGAACTGTCGCGGTCCTTCCTGTGCCATTGTGGTTCGGCAATGCGCCACTACTATATCAGAGGACCAAAAATCCTAAGTTGCTGTAATACAGCAAGTCACTCCTAAACGAGGTGACCTATTACGCTCTGTTAACCATATGCATCACTCTTCTGCTCATTCCTATCGAAAGCTAGCGTGCACAAGCAGGTAGCCCTTAACTCTGTGATTATTTATGTTACAGCCACCACAAAGGGCGAGAGCTCCAGTCAGTATTTCCATACAATTCTGTTGTTTCAACCCACAGCAAGCTTTACATTGGTTGCGGACTTACATTATTGTGAATTCAACAGTATGGTTTGAAATGCTTTAAAAAAGGCATTTATTGCACGCTGTACCTCGCATTTCACCTTCAACACAGTATTGGGATAAACAGGCGGAAATTGCATGAAAATTATGCTGTTTTTAGTATGTTTGGGGACAGCTTCATTTAACTTGCATAAAATATTGTTTGCAACACATTAGTGTTGCCACGGAGCCTGCTACTGGCAGTTTGTATTTCACATGAGAACACGTGGTGTAAAACATTTCTTCATTTCCGACAGAGTAGTAGATATCGTCACATTAAGGGTTATTTCTGTAGGAAAACAACATGAGATAGATATACTTTTTTGCAATAGATGTCTGTGTTGTAATAGTTGATCGAATGATCAAGCGATTATTGATTATGCCGCCGAATTATTAAATGTTGATGGATGCCAAGTGTTAAGCGGGTTCTCCTATTTTACCATAGAAAAACATGCCTCTATTAGAGACTGTGGCTGAACGGAAGAAAGGATGATTCACAATACATCATGTTCAAGATACGAGAGGTTCCAGTAAGAAAGTTGATGTTTACAACGCGGAGTGTACGAGAAACATATTCGGTGTGGGCAGTATATTCACTTTGGCAGTTTGTTTACTTTAATTCAATAGGAGATTTCTCACGTAAAATTTGACGGTTAGTACCTTAAATATATGTATGACTAAGTGTTTGCAAACCATACTAGGTATTCTAAATGAAGTGTTGATGCAGAATATCTACCCAATACTTCCCATTCACATTGAGATGCAGGCAGTAGAGCTGAGGCTTACTCCACCTTCTATGAATAGAAAACTTGCTACCAAAGGAGACTCATATGGGGTACTGTACACAGTTTCATACTTCGCTTTATTTTCGTATACAGTTCGTACCACGTTTCCTTGTACAAAATGAACACCACTTGTTCGCATTGATTCTGCTTAACAACACACTTTTGGTGCGCGTGTTTCGTCCTCTTGGTGTTCCTGTTCCACATGAATCGGGATTGCCTATAGCGAGCTATTCAGCGACTGCATTTTGAACTGAATATTCTCGTTTATACCTTTGTATTGGGTCAGTCCCCTACAAATTGGTGAGCCCGTGTATTGACTTTTCTTACACGTATTGCCAAAGTTTTATTTATTCTGCAGCATTCCTCCTATAGTCCGCCCCCACAAATCTATTTTTTCTCTCTTCACTACTGTGCATTCTAATATTGAACAGGAAACGACTTCTTCTGAGAACACTTTCATGATTAAACTGCCTGAGTTTGGCAGTAGAGACCACAGATTACGGTTCACGCAAATTGAAGTTATTTTTGATTTTCGACGAATCCACTCACAATGCACCATGTATAGTTACGTCGTCGCGAATTTCCCCGAGACCGTGGCGGCGGCAGTTGCGGATAGAATTTATGAGCGTCCGGCTGGGAATCCGTACAGTGTCATCAAATCGGTCAGAAATAACAGGATAGCAGCTTCTGACGAAGGCAACCTCCGCAGTCTCGTTGCCGGCGTCGAATTGGGAGATTGCACTCCTTCACAGTTGTTTCGACACACGGCTCAGTTGTCGAACAAACGGACTGTCAACGAGCCGGTGTTGCGTGAGTTATGTCTCTAGAATCTCCCAAGCGAGCTTCACCACACACTGGCTATTTTGGTGGAGGACACACCGTTGACCAAACTAGCCGAATTGGCTGACCAGTACATCAAAATTATGCTGCTCAGCAAGTAGTTGAATTGCAAGCGACTTGCAGCCGCGATACCCTCCAGCAAGACGTCTCAAATCTGAGAGAGCAGTTATCACAGATGTCCTTGCAGCTAGCCAACCTAACGACACTGCCAGTAGAGAAACGGTCACCAGCACGATCAAAGTCCAACCCATGATGCAGGTCGCGTGTACGACAGTTCGATAAGATTATGTGCTATTAACACCGGCGGTTTGGTGGGCGTCCAGGTCGTTGTAATCAGCCCTGCTCCTTTCGGAATTGTCAAAATCAGACGGGAAACGACCACTCCAGTCAGTGATTGCGACAGCTGCAAGTGGCCCTTAACCCATGTCGCCTGCTTTATATATTCGACTGTTCAACGTCCGTCAATTTCCTCATTGAAACGGGCACTAAGGTTGGCGTTACTCCATCCGCTTGTGACAAACAACCTCAAACCGGTGTCGTACACCCTACAGGTCACTAAGTTACGGACAGAAACTAATCACTCTGAACCTTGGTCTCCGTCGACAATTTCACTGGATTTTTGCCGTTGCAGATGTACAATTTTCAATTGTTGGTGTTGATTTTCTCACCTCTTTTGGACTAGTGGTGGATATATGGAGTCGGAAACTGTTGGACGGCAAAGCAGCTTTGTGTGTCCACGGGAAGACAACCTCGATAAATTCATTGGGACTATGTTCGGCCTTACCAGACAACCGTTTCGCAACTCTGCTTCTACAGTTCCCACGCCTTATCAATCCATCAGGCTCACTGTCACAAGTAAAACACGACGTATTCCATCACATTACCACTAAAGGACCACCTACTATGGATCGTCTACGTTGGTCATCTCCTGAGAAACTCAAAATCTCCAAAGCTGAATTCGGAAACCTTCGGCGACTCGGTATCATCCAACCCTTCAGCAGCCTTTGGGCCTCATCCTTGTATACGGTACCTAAGGCCTCATTTGGCGACATCATCCATGCGATGATTATCGTGCCTTAAACAACGCGACCGTTAGAGACAGCCACCCAATTCCTCACATTCACGATTTTTTAATCGGTCTACATGGTATGACCATTTTCTTGAAGTCTGATCTGATTCAGGCATATCATCAGATCCCCGTGGCCCCGGAAGACGTAGCAAAAACGGCTATCACTACCCTATTTGGACTGTACCAATTAGTCCGAATGTCATTCGGGTTGCGAAATGCAGCTCAGACCTGTCAGAGGTTCATGGACGAAGTCCTCCGTGGTCTGCACTTCGTGTTTGTCTATAACAATGACATTCTCGTAGCAAGCAAGGACGACCATCAACATTCGTTACACCTCCGTGCAGTTTTCAAACGCTTTGATCAGTATGGCGTAACCCTAAACCCGATGAAGTGCGTTTTTGGAGTAGACTCCATGGATTTTTTGGGTCGCCGAATCACTCGTGACGGTATTGAAACTCTGCCAGAGAAAATCGTTGCCCTTAAAAATTATCCACCACAATCCCAGAAAAGCCTACGACAGTTCATAGACATTGTAAATTACTACTGCCGTTTTATCCCGCACTGTTCGGAATTGCTGAAACCCCTCACAGATTTGTTAAAAGATAATCCCAAACATTTCATTTTACCACCTCCGACTAGTGCAGCCAAGGACGCGTTTTCGCAAGTGACGACTCTGAAACACATGTGCGTAGATGAAGATTCGGATCTCATTTTATAGCCTGGTACATCCCAGTCAGCTGTTGGCACGGTTGTACAACAGATGGTGAACGGCCAAGTCCAACCTTTGCCATTTTTCTCACGCGAGCTCCAACAAGCGCAAACGCGCTATATTACTTTCGGTCGCCTGTTGCTAGCTATCTTTCTCGCCATTAAACACTTTCGTCACGGGCTGGAGGGCAGGCGTTTTGCTGTCTTAACGGATCACAAATCCCTTACTTATTCTTTCAAAACTAAGCTCGACCGTTACTCGCCGAGAAATTCGACAGACGGACTACATTTCCCAGTTCACAACGGATATACGATATATCGCAGGAGATAGAAACACTGACGCTGATGCCTTGTCTAGAGTTACTGTAATTGGTCTACACGAAACTCACACCAATGACTTAAAAATTAGCTGGAGAACAAAATAACGACCCGGAGTTGCAGCGGTGTTGCATCTCTTCTTCCCTCAAACTTTGGGAGTTGCCTCTAACCAACTGCGGAACAACAATCATATGCGATATAACGACAGTGAGCCATCGTCCGTTTGTACCAGTAAACTTCAGACACTGTTTTTAACAGTTTCCACTGTATGTCTCATCCCAGCGTTCGTGCCATCCTCAAGCTGTTTTCAGACCGATGTGTACTGCCTGACATGCATGAGGACATACTAGGATGGGCGAGAACTTGCCTCGATTACCAACGCAACAAAGTCCACCGGTAAATCACCACGGCCCCCGGCACATTCTTTAATGCTGATGCACGTTTCGGTTATGATCATGCTGACATAGTCCTGGTGTTGCCATATTCGAAAGGTCATCGGTATATCATGACGTGCGTTGAAAGTATCACTAAATGGCCAGTGGCAACGCCCCTCCCCAACAGGAAGAGGGAAACTGTTACGCGAGCGTTAATGGACGGGTGGATCTTAAACTATTGTGTCCAAACGACTGTAACCACTGAAAGCGGTACACAATTTCGATCAACGCTGTTCAGAAACTTCAACCGGTTATTTATAGTTGATCACGTCAAAACCTATGCAAACCATCCGGCAGCAAATGGTCTGGTCGAACGCCTCCATCGACAGCTGAAGGCCGCTTCAAAAGCCCAACTAGACCTCCAGCGTTCGACTAATTGCTTATCCCTCGTCATGCTTGTAATCCGGTCGACTGTTAGAGAAGACATTGTTTGCAGAACCGCAGAATTAGTTTACAGTGCGAAACTTCGCCGCCCTGGTGAACTGTTCTACAAGCCGAATGCCGGCCTAACGAATCTTGACGCTACCACCTTCGTGCCGCAATTAAAATCATCCATGGCAAAAATCCGGCCCCAGTCCAGCAGTTTGAACACCAAACAATAACAAAAGCACTGCAATCTAGATTTTGTGATTTTGTTTACGTTCGGGTGGACGCCGTTAACGCCACCTTCAAAAAACTGTATTCCGGACGACTTCATATGATTAAACAATTCCTCAAATTTTTGCGATCGATCGAAATGGAACGCACGATACAGTGAACACTGACAGACCTGAAGTTGCTCATGTCGAACCCCACCTAGATCATCCCATCGCTTCTGATGTCGATCCTACTCCTAGTGACTCGCAGTCAACCAGGCCCATGTGTAACGAACAGCCCGTACCTCAGTCCAACCCGAAAACCCCTGTTGATCTCTCCCACACTTGCTTAGGCTGAACGGTCAGATGGCCAACAATTGTCAAAGAGTATTGTGCTTAACATTTCCTCATTTGTATTGAGCGTTTTGTTCTTCTAACGCTCTAGAGGAGAGTTCTATACGGTATTGTACACATTTTCATATTTCGCTTTATTTTTGTATACAGTTTGCACCACGTTTCCTTGTCCAGAATGAACACCACTTGCTTGAATTGATTCTGCATAACAGTACACTTTTGGGGCTCGCGTCTCGTCCCATTGGTGTTTCTGTTCCGCATTGATCGCGATTGCCTATAGTGAGCTATTCAGCCATTGCATTTTGAACTGAATGTTATCGTTCATACCTTTGTATTGGGTTAGTCTCCTACAAACTCCGTGACAAAAGTTGTTTCAGGAATGCGCAGAAAATTAGTCGAACTCCCCTACGCTATAGACCAACTGTGCGAGAATTTTCCTTCAAAATCTGCCGTGGTCTCAAAACTGAGAAACAAACCTCCATGTTTTACAACTAGTTGTTTTGTGAACTCATTTGTTTGCCAGTGTCGAACATCAAAAATTTGTATCACCACAAGGCAATTATCTAATATAGTGCTCGAAAATCATCCTGCGTCCTTGAACATTGTTATAATTAGGACGGTTTCAAACGTGATCGTTGCCCATTTGACCGACTCCAATCATTCCATTAACAGAAAAGTTGCTTCTCAGGTTTTCAACCGAGTGCCAAGAAATCGGTTGAAGATGTTGAGATTCCCTATGTTGATCGTTGTCAAGGCCATCAAGGATCAAATGCACGACCCTGACTTCTGCGCTCAGAAATTCGTGCGGACACAATCTACCTTGGAGCACAATCATTAAATCCACAATTTTAATCAGCGATTGAGCTTCGGGTAAAATCACGCCATTCATAACCCGACTGACAGTTTTTCTGACCCAACTTAGTTGCCGCTTTCATAATCGTTGGTTTGTAACAACTGAATAATTCATTGACGGCCAAATACACAAACCAAGCATTGCTCACCATTTAGACGTCCTCGTGAAAATGGACATTTATTCATTCAAGAAGTCCAAATTAGTATCTGTAAGTGGGCTGGATGGGAAAAAACACATTGATTCGAAGTCATCCAGTGATTCGTAAAAGGCTACGGTCAGTCACTGTCGACACCGCGAACAAAGTTATGTCAGCACCCTAACTCGGCATCGGATTATAAAAAAAGTCATCTGATTAGAACAAATTGTTCAAGTGCGTCAGTTGTTAAAACGAACGAGCTAATGGTGGAGCCGAGCCGACCAATGGGAAAGCCAAAGCTTCAGGACCAATTGTAATTCATCATTGTACTGATGAGTCTTTTCTATAACATCCCCACCAGAAACTGGGTGAATTAAGATTTCTTTTTCGCCACGAAGGCTGACTTTTGTTTTTGTTCTGGAGGTGGCGAATATTCACAACATCAGTAGCCAGCATGGATGTATGGCTAACGGAAACCAAACGAGACTAAAATATTTGCATATTCAGCAGGACCGAATTCAGACATATGGTACAATATGCAATGAAATAGTGAAGTACGGGATGTGAAGAAATTTGCAGCGATGCGAAAACCAGATTACAACAGAGGACGGACTTTTGAAAATCGCATCGACCGGACATGAAGCAGAAATAGCACATTCGACAAAAAAGGGATGGATTTATGTACGTGAGTTTGTTGAAGAGTGCAATTTTAGTGGAAGGTTAAACATGTCCGCCTTATCTGGTACGATGTCTCACAGAAGACAAATGCTGACTCAACACTCTTGAGTGGTAGTTACGAGAAACAGCCTCCGGGCTTCGTGATCATTTCAAGCGAACGGACCGTTCCAACGTAAACTCAGTACATGGGCTGCAGCCAAAATGACTTTTATAAAAACGTGCAATCCATCTAACCTTTTCAGACAATCGGGATGATGTAGCTCAGGACATGGCAGATAATTAGCTCAGTCATAAAGGAAACTGAATTGATGACGGGAGATTTACCTATCAGTATGGTTATGCGTGTCTAACGAAATAAACACATTCGTCGCAGAACTGCAGAAAGATGAAATAACGTATCACGAGTTCGAAATATTCGGAACAGTCGGATACAGTCAAAAAGTCGGGGTAGATAGTCGTGTGGTTTAGTGGCTCACACAGTTACCGAGTCAGGGAGGGTGGTGCTGTTCGATTTGTTTGGCAGAACGCCTAGTTGTCCGACACACCTATTTCACGACACAGTGGCAGGAGAAAGTGTGCACAGGGCCAGGTTAGACGGGAAGAGACACGGTGTCTTTAGGCAGTCAATCTACGTTTGAACGTCACTATCGGCCGGTTGCGTTTGAGAATCTGATACATTTGGGGGAAGAGTATTCAGTCATGATTTCAGTTTTGGACAGCATGTGCATGAATATTTATCTTGTTCTGCGACGATAGACGGACCACCTCCACAAAGGGCGACCGTGTTTCGGGCTACAGGACGATTAGAATAGTCAGTCTTCCCTAGTACATTAGCATCCAATTCTAATCAATCTTATATTGTTTCTGCACAACTGGTTTTTCTTGTCCTGAAGGCAAAATATTTAGGCATGCTGCGGTTTCGTTTGAACAGCACATAAGCCAGTCATATATGCACATAGTCCAGTTCACGTTGCTTCCTGAAGAATCCAACGTTGTGAAGTTAAATCTGGTTGTTCTTTGATATATCTAAAAACTGGTATGTGTTATCTACCTCAGTTTCGAAGGTAAATATGATGGAGACAGACAAATGTTGAAGTGAATGTATCCTCATTTCGATTTCTTTAGAGCAAATCTGCCATCTACATACTACTGATAGAAACATGTTTCCATTGACACAGTTGTGCACGTGGCTACTTCGTGTTCACCAGAATGCGGTAGGATAACGCGAGTAATAAGATAAGAAGCCACCATTAACGGATATCTGTTCATTCACCTGAAATATTCACCTGGAAATCTTCTACTTTGGTCAACAGATTGTCTGTGAGATTCAACGGCAGGCTGCAATTTGATCAGTGGGTTGTCAACTGTGTTGCGAGTGATCCACCTTCTATCAACTCACATTCTAGTTGTTTTATGTCGCCAGAATCCTCCGTCGGCAAGTACACTGTGATTAGATGCATAAAATTAGTCGAACGACTATAGTCAAATAAGAGTATTACGGTTGCATTGTTTCAGATCTAAGAACCTCATTCAAGGTATTCACAGAATTAGCGGTGGTCTGGCCATAATGATGGTACCAGTGAATAATGAATAGCTTATCATTTTTATCTACCGTCTCCTTTGTTGAATGGCAATTATATTGGGGTGGACGGTTTTTCAGTTACCTGAATCGCCTATGGCGTGTAATTGTCGATTCAGCTGAAACAAAATGACGCTGTTCTGAATGAAAATCAATCGTGGTGTCCTCCGCAACTGTGACAGTGGATGGATTATTAATCAGTCATTGCTGACGCTCATACATGAACATTCACCACTGAAATCCCCCAAGGTTGATACATCGAGACCCTCTATAAGACGGATCGTAGAATCAGTGGTTCAATGCATGTATCGCCAGGAAACGAAGCGGAACATGGCTTACTGAGGCCAGAATCAGGTCATCGTTATTGTTCAGGTTTTGTGTCAACTATTCTGTACTTCAATTATCCGACCTACCAGCGTGTTCGAATTCAGGAATCTATGCACAACATTCCTCCTACTGTTAACATAATTCAGTAGAACTCTTTGGATACATGGATCTCTCTACGAAGGGCTTCTAAGGCAATATAGCTTAAGCTGCAAACGTTGTTCTCCGATTGTTTCGTTATTTGTTGGCGATTTTAAAATGGTGATTACAGTGAACCCATCAGACAGCGAACAATTACTGCCCAAAGATGTCAATGTAAGTATACCCGCGATTTTCCACCATCATGATTATTCCGAATTTCATAAAGGCGTGATTTGCTTCGAATGCTCTGAACGTAATTACTTTCTCAGGTTGGTGAAATATACCACTTACCCAATATGATGAAGTATGACGGTGAGAATTTTGACCTTATCGAATAGTACATCGAATCGCGGTGATTAAGAGCATTTTGTAAACAGCAGTAACCGAGACTACGGTTGCCACTACGCTTTCTTAAAATCCCACTTGATTGTTGTCGTGAAGTCATGATGTTCCATTCGTTTCAAACTACCTAATTTGTGTGTTTATATTCACGTTGTGTCCAACTTTTATTGTGTACATATATCCATACTTAATGGCGATCCCCCAGGAATCAACTGAAACTGGAGAAGAATACCAACCTGATGACGCCGTAATATCTTTGACTCAATGGAAATCCACTTGAACTTAGAAAGAACATGTTTATTCAGTGAAATATGTACCACGCTCAGGCACTTCAACCCGAATGGATAAAAATACCACACACCAGACTTCATACCACAAGTAGCAGACTGGCAGATTTTTGACGGACTGCAGGTTCCCTGTGAGCCAAGTGGTCCATTGGTGACGTAATCTCGACTACTAACCCCCGAAGATTGTCTCGGTCATTCAAAGTCTTGATGAATTTAATACGTTTGTTTGCAATGCGTGTGGGACCGGTCTTGCAGGTATCGTTTCTCCTTAAATAAATGACGGATTTCTGTGACACGTCATTATGTAGGGTTTCATCAGTTTCCCAGAACAGAACATTGCGGGAGGCCGTTAACTCAGAGCATTATTAAGCAGTTATTTGCAAAATGAGTCCTCAATTAACCACCATATATCTGGTCAGTCAGCGCTGCGAAACATTCAACGCTGGCAAACTGTCTTACACATTAAATGGACAGTTGTTTTAACCTAAGTAGCATCTGTGTGCGCAGACCTTAACCGTATAAGACAGTTTCAGCCTTCCAACACCAATTGTGTCACTATTTTCTGGTGCACTCACTTAGTAATAGGCGAGGAACTATGTACAGCCGAACACAATAAGATGTATTGTTGAACTATCAAGTTAAATGTGGCAATTTCTTATCAGCTTGTTGTTTTTCATCACACAACTTTAATGTTCTTCCCGTCTTCAGCCTCTTCTTGTTGCCCGTTTACCCAATCACCCCACCCTGCATGTATTAAACAGTGACCACATACCCACATATGACGGTGGGTTGTTACCGAGAACTACCGCTTCAACTCATCTCACCGATTTTCAGTTCATTAAATTGTCTTCGAGCCATTGTTATTATCACTATTTTCCTTGGTCTTGCGTCGTTGTCACGTTTGACAAGTGAACAAACCGTATTACTGAATAAAGTCCATCCTCATTGCTTCAACATTGATCTCAAAATGACTTATCGTGGTTTGCGCTTCAAGAAATAAGTCTGATTCACTACCATTTTGAATATTCACGTTCTTTGATATGATACTTCCACAACGACATGTTACTCAACACAACCGCCAAACAGTTGCACGGTTATCGTATTTAAACTTGATGTGATTCATTTCTATGGTTAACCAATTGTGGGTCAGTCGGTTCGACTGTTTTATACTGTTTACCCTTCGACGTAAACGACCAATTGCCCCATTTGTCAATACTGTTATTTTTCGAAATCTAATTCACTTGGAACATTGTACATCGGGATAATCTACTCACTCTGACAGATAAATGAATACACGCTTAACAACTGAGAGCATCAAGAGGGTCTTACCTCTCCAGTTATACTGTCTTAATACAAGTGATAGTAGAAGCAAATTTATGAGTTAATCATTTCGGATTTACCGTATATAACAAATAATGCAACAACAATAAAAATATGCAGTATTATGACTGTTGAATATGGTATAGTGTAACAACGCCTCGTGAAAATTCCGTCTCTGAAAAGTCACATTTTGTCCGGTAACATTCAGTCAGTTTAGACCAAGTTGCGACTGTTCCCATGTTAACGGACAGTAGAGGCAATAATGATCCTTTTTTTAGACCGACTTCAAGAGTCCGGTTATTCGACTGAACTGCGACAAAATTAGAGGCCGTGTCTATTGTCAACAGTCGGATGTCATCTGGTTATTCCTCCCAAAGTTACTCAGTACAATGGATATGTTCAGTGTCTGGTATCTACATGTAACGTTGAATGTTAATGTTCTCTGTCGAAGGAACCATGATGCATAAAGTATGAGATATGTCCATGAAATGCGAAAAAATTCCATTAATAAACGCCAGATCAATTCAGTTTCAACAACAAATCTCGTCAATTTTTACATTTGCCTTATGTGATGTCCACACCGTTGGGTCATGTTGTGTTCTAACTCTCCACGGATCAAACATGACTAGTAATTTGAGGTTTGGTTAGCCGCATTAGACTTTCTAGGCTAACC
Source organism: Paragonimus heterotremus (assembly GCA_013368495.1). NCBI lineage: Eukaryota > Metazoa > Platyhelminthes > Trematoda > Plagiorchiida > Troglotrematidae > Paragonimus > Paragonimus heterotremus. The sequence goes on from LUCH01003782.1 coordinate 24,426, forward strand.
TTTCGACTTGGCGCTGGTGATTATTCTCTTAGCGTTACATGGAAAAGTAATGGGGATTTTTGCTTAGAAATTGTTTGGCTGAGCCACAACGACGTGAAACCAAAATAAAAATAATTGCTGTATAAATGCGACTCGACCAGACTTTCTAGACAATTATCTCACAAAGAATGAGGATTGTTGTGACAAACTCATCTGCACAGCAAATGTGTGCAAATGAGTGTCGTTCTAAACAAATGATGAATAGTGGAAACCAATGGATATCAACAGTAAACTGTAATTGAGGGAGTTGATGGGGAGACACAAGATTTCGTCTCCAGCTATTTTGTGATAAGACGTTACACAAGCAATTCATCATTAGCAAAATCCGCATCCACATTAAGAATTGACCAAAGGCGATGGAGAAGTTGTATAGCAGGAGCAGTTCTTTTACTCAGGTGATCGTGTTACATGTTTCAGATTATGTTTTAAATGCTTATGATGAAAGTACGTTTCAAATCAACATATAGCATGTAGAGGTCTGAGGGGGTCAGTTAGAAATATACGTTTAGTTCACTAAGCATACGAAGTCTGAAAGTGTATTGCACTGCGTTCACTGAAAACCAATGTGCATATCGTTTCGCCGAATTCTGTACTGAAACCGAATGACAACTTGTGACTAATGGAGAACGATTTCTACCCGTTTACTTACCAGGATTGTTAGTGTTCAAATGCCAGCGGACAGGAATCTCCATACAAATGAACATAATTGAATTGAGGTTGAAATTCTGACATACTGATCATACTTCGTTAGGTAAGGCGCTGCCACCATGATAATCATTGAGCTCGTCAATCCTAACTTTTCACCAGAGAAGGGCTTCCGTTGAAATAATTGTAGCGCAGCGTGCTAAACTCAGAAATGAAGCCCTCTCTGTTTACATCGCATTGGTCACTGATTGTACAGCAAATGAATTTATCGTGTAGATAATACGCTTTCACGCTTGGAAGATGAACAGAGTGGTCACTTTCAAGTGAAGCATTTCGTGTGGAGGTGGGTTCATTGGATTTCGCTCTCTCGCTGATCCCCTCAATACTGGAGGGTACCAATACTCTTGGTGTGTCAATTTCAGTAGCTCGAGTTGTTTCTTCAGCAGAGACATTCAATTAGATTCAGTCATGTGTGATTCAGTCTCACAAGATGTTCTGTCCACCAACGCCATCATTATTTCAGTCGTCCTAATCTCAACCGTTTGAATTTGGGTGTTGCCATTGACGGTGTCATCAACGAAGCTAGGTTCAGAAGTGATGATCATATTTGTAAGGAATCATTTAAGCCCACGTCTCCAGATTGATGTATTTCATTGAGTGTTTACTGAACCGGTAATCCCCAGAAGTTGTCAGTTTACCCGGGTTGTGTTGGCCTCTCGATAACCCATTCATTCATTCTCGTCCATTCGTCCTCGTTTATCCATGATACGGAAATAATACAAGTCTTCTATATCATCCATGTTCTCCATAGTTCACCCTGAATTTGAGATTGCGCAGT
>LUCH01003782.1:40765-51094 GCA_013368495.1 Paragonimus heterotremus
GATTGACCCATATAAATGTGTTGTATTTAGCCTGATGATGAATCACCGAAAACAAGCTTGTTCGCTACACGTTCTTCTCAATACGAAATGCTTGCATCTACCAGTGTTCGAGTTTTCACTGCTTTGTTCAAATTGTTCAAGGGAACCAATTGTTTCAAATATACTGATTTGTCAAAACGCTTTGACAGGGTTGGCCGTTCCATTTTGCCACTTCACACTTAGTATTGAATACCTCCATGCCACCTTACTCATGTGGTTCGAAGAGTGTCTTATCGAACATAGGTTCAACGTCAATGTGAATGAACTGCTGTCACAGTGTTTCCCAGCCAACACAGTCGTTCCCCGTGAATCAATTTGAGGACACACAGTATTAATTCTCTTCGTTCTCAAACTACTCAGTCTAGTCAATTCACTCGTTTTGGTCTGCGCCGAAGTTACAAAACTCTGGCAATTTGTATAATACGCGGGGAAGATGTGATGGTCTTGTGGAATAATTTGAACTGTCTAAACCCGTTCGTCATCAGAGTAACTGTGGGGCTCAGGAGTACAACTTACCGGGAAACTGGCAGAATTAGGTCAGTTTCGAATGGAATACACTCAACTAAGCGGAAATTAGATTCTGAACCACATATTATTCCACACCCCGGTGAATCCACCGACGCTTTCCCGCCAGTGATTATCGTTGAAATTTGTTTATGGTGAAAACAGGATAATTTGCAGCCAGCGTTGTTTTTGTCACAATTTTTGCTCTTGTTTGAAGCTTTTGAGTGTACTGATATGTTAATCGATTAGCACGTACGTGAAAGGCTTGCATACACCAAATTAAGAAACAAAGTCCTGACAAGTTAGCAGTAATGTTTTATCCTGTTATATTTGAAGGACATGAGGTCTGTCCTATCCACGGATGTTCCCGCACATGAAAACAGGAAAGAGTTATCAGCTCTGTTGTGTGTCGCACCTCGTACAGCATTTTCTAATAAAACAGTTGGATGGTGTCAGATATTGTGAAAATTTCTTGTCTGCATTTAAGTGCACTATTATTCCCCCAGACAAACAATCATTATCGGCATCAGGATTATCAGGGATGTACAACATTTTGACATGTGGAACACTTTCGGATCCTTATGCACATCAGAACTGCAGCCAAGATGACCAGCTTGTTGCAGTTCTACATTTATCTCACTATTCTCCGAGGATTTTCTTCAATTTATTGACTACTTTGTGTAGCAATTTAGTAGTATTTCAATATGATTGAACATGCAACAAATAAGACACAGAGCTGTCTAATTTGTTTTATCCTGTTTCGAGGACACACAGCCTAATCATATTGAGTAATAGCATTTCTGACTCGTAATGCATTTTTGCATCCGAAATTAAACATCGGATTAAGCGCACCGAAAATTGTGATTGAGAGTAATCATCAACATGTTTGGAGTCACTTCACGTGCACAATGTTGACAAATATATTAATTGGTCACGTGTTTAGTCTGCAACCCAAACTTAGACGTGAACTACAATTTGCTCTGCCTTGTAGAAATATTTCAATGCAATGCATAATTATACATATATTTCCAAACAGCGCTTCAAAATGCCCGATTCGTGAGCATCGATTCTTATAAAAATCGTTATAGTTGAGGAAGTGAGAAGTGAGATCGTATGGTTCTTCATACCATGAACTTCTCAACAGCTTCGCAGTACCTGTTCAATCGTGACATCGTTCATGTCCTATGGACGTGCGTTTATCGAGAAAGATAGCCGGTTTATAATTGTATATATCGTGTTGCATTATGAATAGCCGGAAAATGCTCTAGATATTGTGACTGTATGTTTGCTGACATTGTTGTTTCGCTAAATTTACCGGCAATTAATGAACCTCACAATAATTTCTTCGATTTTGTACTGTGAAGCGTAGGTTATTTAAAATACAGGTAACAAACCTAGCGAGAAACATGTAGAATCACTTTGGAGACCGATCTGCATTCACCTCAAGATTTATTCACCTTCGCCAAAATTGGCTTATGGAATTGTGTCAGCTGTAGTTTGTCGCGGTTTGTTAGGTTCAGCAAAACTCGTGTTTGATCGGCACATATTTGTTCGAAGAGGGCCCAGTCTTCCGCTTCAGTCTGCTTGCGCTCAAATACTCGACTGTCGTCAACATCCAGAACCAAGTGAGATCTAGCGACGCTTGTTCATGAGGTTTATCAACGTGAGGTAAATGCAGTTCTGTTGCAACTGAACAGTTCCTTCGGAACGTGCATGTTTACAGCGTGCTTTCATAGTTTCAGCGATTTGTTCACAGTGATCGTTAGGATCACTTACCTGACTCGAACTGGGCAACTTGTTCACCAACGTCTTCTGGTAAGCGTTCTTTATATCCTCATCGCTCGAATGACAGCTAGATACCTTGTATTTATGAGCGTATGTCCTCTGAGCAAATGACGAAACAAGACAGGCACGCACAACAGCGTGATCCGAGTGCAGGTGGTTGCTCCAAAAGGCACGACAGTCCTCAACAGTGTGGCGCCACCTGTAACTAACTTCTATATGATTCGCGACTGAGGTGCACACGGAGGTCATCAAGCGACACAGTGGTTCTTCCTGTGTTGAAATGCGGTGTTGGAAATCTAGAGTACAGCAGATGCGCACAGCAGCGACACTCTTTTGCCATTGTCGGTGTGTTGTGTTTGTACACCAGACTTACCTCTCAGCCTCCTCTCATCCAGAGAAAGACGACCGAGCTGAACAATAAAATCGCCCGCTAGTATGCTGTTGTCTGAGTGTTTAGTTTGCCTCTGAAGATCAACGAGGGCATCATAGAACGCAATCTTTGTAGCATCCGAACTGATGTCCGTTAGAGCGTACGCCGGTTTACTGAATACACACCGCCCTTCTGATTTCCGTCAACAGACTCTAACCGATATATTGGATCCAGTCGAGCAAGCATTGCTGTCCTCTGAGACTCAGTGCGATTACCACTCCAGTTTGACCGCGAGATTCAACTCTGATGTCACCGGAAACGTTGAGACAGAAACGCTTGGATCGGCACTTATTTAGATGTGAGCTCAAGTTGACAATGGCGCTACAACCGTAGACTCACGTCACCGACACGCAGCATACACCAAGCTCTAGATTTTCCAGCGCAGCATGCAGATCAACTTGATGGAATGTGTGGTTATTGAAGACGTCATCGTTTACCAGTTGTCTTGGCCTCAGAAAACAATTATCACTCGGAGGCACATGGTAAGCAGAAGACATGTTGGGTAAGATAATAGGAGGGGTTTGTGTTGAATGAATAATCTCACTGTTGGGAGGACGATAACTTCTTTTACTTCTGGGTCGTTTATGTCGTCGAGGGGAGTTGACTTGATAGATGTCTCATTCTGGGCGCTACTGCGCGCTGTGAATGCATTCAAATCTCCACCAGGCTTTTGCGAGGTATCAGATGTTTATCGACCGTATTGAATAATACGCCGGTGGTCACGGTCAACCGTTGGCTGATCGGAGTGCTCATCCTGATACGGAAAACAGCAGTGCTGCAACTATGAAAATAGTTCTGGTGTATGCCCATAGGATCGTGCCTCACTACCTAAGCACTCCTGTGCGACATACAATCCTATGAGTGTAACTGTTTTTCTTCTGACTTTGGCCTGTCTAACGAGGTTGCACCTGGAGAGACTGGAGTCCTCATCAGCATCGCCTACCGAATCGAATCAGTACACAAGCCTCGACCACCCCGTCATGTTAGCAGTATTGGTCAGGTATTAAATTACATCAGTAGAAGAAACTGGTGGCTACCCAGTTGAAAACGTTCTACTTATTGTCTTGAGTTGAATATCCAGATTTGATTGATTGTACTGAAGAAGATAAATCATGTAGCAGACTCAAGAGAGACGGTCGTGACATTGCTCAGAGGGAAGAGTCACAGATTACTTCCGTGATGGAAAATGAGATCAGTTGGACTGCGTCTCGTATAGGTCTATTTTACGCCTACATTTATATAAATGAGGTGGTGGACGTCAGCTGTCCAACAGCAATATATTCACTTGCCAGCAACAGACATTTGATTAAACTCGGAATAGTGGGAAAATTTCACACAAGCGCTGGACAATCTGCTAAATTTTGTTAGGTAAGAAACGTCACTGTTTTCTCGTTGGCTACGGGTGTCGACCTGAAACAGTGGACTATGTAACTGATAGCAAGTCCTATTGGGTTCAGGACGAATGCAGTTCCGGTGACTCACTCACAGTATATGGAAAATTGTTTACGACGTAGCGTGTTATCACAAACAGAGGTGTTATGCCCCATACGGAAACAGTCAGGGAGACCTAATTCTTAGAAACAACTTACCCACATTCCGACTTACAGACTGGTACATCTCCTACTACTATCTGACGAAGAACATTTGAGGGGTCAGTTGATGGATTTGGGTTGTTGAATTATCAGGCAAGTTTGCAACCGAAACTGGTTAACAGTGACGGTCTGTTCTCGCTAAAATGCAATTCGCAACTGTGTGGCCACGGCAGAATCCGTAGAGAGCTTTCAATTACTACTTGGTTGACACAATGGCAGGAACGCACAATCAAAGATCTTTCTGCATCCTGTAATTAATTATGAACTTTCAAACCACTTTGATACCGGAGAGTTATGACCAAATTAAATACTGAAATAACCGGCTTGTATAATGATGTCTCCGTTGATGTTGGGTTGCTACAGATCGATAAGGAATTCGTTCAATGCACTCTTCGTTGTGTTTGCAATGAAGTAAGTGCGAGATACAACCGATCTGCAGAGTGTGACAGCGTACGGTTTATTGTGAACCGATCGTGTAAACAACGAATTGTTCTGGAATTCAGTGGGATTCCCTCGCCAACTTGATAGCGGGATACTAACCCGTTCACACAGTCGCACCTGTGGTGGCTCGTTCTCATCGGCATCTTCAACTGGGAAAATTCAAATTATTCCACGAGACATACGGGAGATGCTGTAGTTTTCATGACAGTCGCTATTCCGCTTTTCGCTTTATTGCTGTTCTCTGTGTCCTTAATCAATACCTGCTCAACCATGTGAAGAGCTATCTGACTGTTTCCCCTCAAGCTGTAAGTCATCTTGATGTCACGTTCAAATGGCTGTTAAGACAAAATGTTTTCACGAGGATTTTTATATCAGCATCAGCTCGAACGCTATTCATTACTTGTTGGGATAGCCTGCATCATATATCTCCCTTATGGGAGTTATGGGGAAAATTTTACTCACATTTGGATGAAGAGAAACCGTAAGAATATTATCTACCAACAAAGCGCAACACATATTGTGGGTTGTCACAAGATATATATCGCTCACATGTGACTGCAATTAGCTCATTTCTTCAAATATATTAACCATTAGTTGCCAGTGGTTTTCCTTAATCTTCAAGCATGTATGATTGACTGCAGTAACCGGTATATATATCATATAACTGAGTAGGAATTTAGCAGTGAACATCCTGTATACCTGATGTTCTCATCAGGTCGCGTGTTGTTCATTTCGTGAATCTGATTGAGCATCACAGTTTATGTTCCATCGTTCTGTTTACACCTCATTAACATTGTGGGGAAGAGAGGTGTAAACTTTCACCAAGAATATTCGTTACAACTAACTAAATAATTTCTGTAAATCAGCAAAATTTTAGATGAAATGGATCAAAAGAACAATGTGATGATGCCAGTTGGACTTTCCGAACAGTTTTGCACGGTCAGTGACGAAATAATACCGCGTAATGTATTGTGTGTTGTTGGAAAATTCGGTGGAAATAACGTTCCGTTTTTCGTTCACGTGAATGATGTATTCACGTGGTCCAGCCCAAACACTCTTTTGAAGAGTCGAGCGAATGCACACAGAAGTCGGCACATTTATCGAGATGGAATATTCCCCAAGAAATATCTAACCGACAAGCGTCTATGAGGAACAGCTCGTGAGAACTTACCACGAAAGTCAGTAGTCGCAATCACTTAGTAATTCACTGTTCCGATCTAGCCATCCGTGGGTGACAAACTGACAGCGGTGTGAGTAGAAGGAAAACTAGTGGTTCAGACTTGTATTTGCTCTACAGCTTCGTTTCAATTTTTCCCTCACATCCAGCGAATTGTCTTCCGATATTTTGGCCACAGGTGTTATTTCTTAATGCGATTGATTAGTGATGTTTAACAAGATCTGTCGACTTCAAAGGAAGTTGTCATTATAAAGTTTCCGCCAGAGGGTTTGCTTCGTGTTACAGACGTCTCAGTCTAAAGCTGTGTGTGTTTTGTATCACGCTGTTCCTCTCTCGTCGCCTCGAAATCTGTGTAGTTGGGTCAACCCTACTACTATGGTACGCTGACTTTTCGTGATTTTCAAATGCATATGATGACCACCAGCAACTTGATATTCCGGTTTCATTGCTATGCAGAAAAGTGAGTCCATGTCAATTAAAATTTACAATCTGCTGGTGTAGATGTAGTTGCTCAGTTTGAATGTTTGAGGAACTCGTTTTAGATTCATGTGAACTTCCTGTTCCCATCAAATTGCTTATCACATTATTGTTACATGAATTGAAGTGGAACTGCGAAAGATTTGAAATAGCATATATAACCGATTACAGTTATTAGATTAAGGAACATTATTCGCACTATCTGGCGGTAAGTTGATGAGCTGAACCGAATTCTCTCCCGCACCTTCCCATGATTTTATGAAAACAGCAAACCAGTTCTGATTGAAAAATATTCTTCAATCGTGAATACTGACTGATATCGAATGGTAGGGGATTTCTGATTTATTTTCAAGTGAAACATCGCTTTTATTTGATTATAGCTGTTACATTCCCATGGACATTCCAGTCAGCTTCTTTGGAAAACAAGCACTAGACTTGAGATTTCCTCTCATTATAGCTCGTCAATAATGCATATCCTTGCCACAGTGTGGACTACGATTTCATGGACGCTTACATGAAGCAACCGTGTTAATCCCTGCCAAGACTGCAATCAAACAAAATTGATGTTCCCAGGGGAGTTACAAATAATCCCCGACTAATCGTGAGTAATTTTTGATGTAGTTGATGAGAAATCTCCCAAAACTCTCCTCTGTTTTCGCATTTTCATAAGTTTCACAAGCCCCTTCCTGAAACAGTCACGCTACTCGAGCTTTGCTCTAGTTGCAAGCCGTCAGTGGCGTCTGACCCTACATATGATTCCAGACCTGTTCGGTGAGAAACAATATTTCTTGAAAGTTGAATGACTGTCTGAAGACAGCCTGCTCCTCCAAAATGCTCTCGTCTGCCGTTCTGATTATCATATTAGCCCATGTGTGCTAACACACGTTTAAAATCGCTCTTAAAATCCGTTGAATAACAATCGGTTGTGTTGAATCTAGGTGTGCAGATCCTGTGCACGTCAACCGAAGTGTGTTTGACCGCACCTTGTATCATACCACATATGCCGTGGTGACTAAGTTTCGATGGGCTTACGGTGGGATGAAGCGTAATTCCGCATCATAATAAAGTAGCACAATAAAAACGAGCATTCGGAACATATCACCGAAATAACGGACGCTTAATCTTATATACTCATTAGGATCGTTCGGTTTAAAAGAAGCAAGAAAACCGGAAAATGTTGGTTTGCCACTCCTATCGCTAACATTCCATTATAGAGATAAAGCAGTGTCACACAATTTGTTTGTCGTTATCCTTCTCTGTTGAAGTTGAACTGTACGTTATGAGCACAGATTACAATAGCTGTTTTGGTTCTGGTTCCAGGTTGTCAACCGCAATATAATCACACAAACAGCCTGTCATCTGCCTGAGTGGAATGTTTGTAGACAAGGATGTTACGTGCAGAGTAAGTATTTATTATCTGGTTAGGTTATCTCGCTGATTGTAATAATGAATTCGAAGGAGTCGTGTAGGCCATGTACTCGCGACGTCTGTCTGAAGAGTTCGACGAGATACGATAGCTTTGTCCATCTAAGGCAGAAAAGGAGTCTCATAAACAGTTTGACCAATAGAGGCGTGAGACTATCCAGAGCGTACTGTGGAAAAGATGACGCAACGTCCTGAGAAACAGCATACGATGGCCCTGACCGAAAGGAAAGCAGTATTCATAAAATTACAACTCAAAGCGGATACAATTGCCAACTAATCACTAGGAGACATATTACTGTTATCAACAGAACATTCTATGCTGTCAAATTACGTGTCTGTTTCAACTCTACTCCAGCTTTGTGTCTACGGTTCAAAGATAAAGTTCCGGTTTCTGTGGCTTCTTTTAGTTTATATGAAACTAGTTACATGCATCGCACGACCTGGTGCTTATCTGAACGAATAGGTGAGCATCATCCAACTTGGATCAATGGCAGATTCATCAAGACAATTACCAGCGCAGTTGTTGCTCACTTCTTTGATACACCTCATACTGTCATATTGGACTGCTCTTTACGTCCGATTCACCTAGTCAACGCCGGCCAATCGATGGCTAACAGATTACGAAATTTGGCCACAGTTGGAACGATTGGAATTCGCCCTTGTAAGCGTCGAGGCGCCTTGTCCGCATGTCGAAGTTGCCATGACCAACCGTCCACACCACGACCAATCAAATCGCCATGGTTCCAGTTGTGTCACATTTGTTACGTGATGGTATAGAAACGTTGTCTCTGTGTGTGCCTGTGACATGTCCGACCCCGTTCAAATTTGCTATTCGTTTTTGTTCGTTTCGTCTTGACAATCATGTTTCGTATGAATGTTATGTAATTAGCCGGATGATAAATAGACGTGAAGGGGCTTGTTGGGTGCACTCATTTTTTTGATGAATAGCATGGATTTTGCTGACTATTTGAATGGGGGCACGTAGCTCATTCATTGGACAATTTTTGTTACAATCACCTCCATAGTGGATAAACTTGATGATTGGTTGCAATTTTCACTTTTGCTTGCATTGCATATATTTCATTGTGTTACTAAGAAATTCAGAATTTGTGATACTGTCCTCACGTTCGTGATTTTGTCCAGCTACAACTGTCGGCGTACAATAATTGTATTGGTAGACTGGATTTCAGTGTATTTGGATAAAACGTTTTTATTCGCATCAGTATGTAGCGGTTTGCATACATACAGCATGACAGCTGGTGACTGCAGAAGTATGCTTTTTATGTTTGGCTGTATTTTAAGGATTATCGTCACCCGAAGACACACAGCCGCACTCACTACCTAACAGGTAACTTTGTGTGTCTGGCTATTTGATTATAGACCAGATTAACTATATTGAAATATACAGGCCAGCTGAGGATAGTGTTAAATTGAATAGCGAATCCTTCGGAACTGCTTGGTGCCTGTTGACAGGCACGATAGTACTATTTTGCAGAATTAGGTGCGGTATATCGCTGACCATGTTGTAATATGATAATCAAATTATAGCAAACCAAGCCCTTTGAATGCCGAATCTGCTGCACAACACACGAAAACAGTGAAGATGCAAAACAGCATTCATATTAGTAGTGTTTGGCATGAGAATTGATTTATCGCGCCAACTGCCACATGTGTTATGTCAAAAATCAAACCTTGAACGCGTACACTCATTTGCATGTCAGACATGCATTCACATACATTTTTCTCATTCGTCTTGATGGAACTTCTGCCATACCGTGTACACACCATTCCGATAGTCTATTCTTCTCCGTCGTCTTCCTGGCGTTCGGAGCTTGCTCTTTTGTTCCTCAACGTCGCCTGTGGTTAATATACTACTCGTGAGTAGGATACTACTCACAACGAAACTGCCTGTCACACAACAGTAGAAATGTGTGACGAATGAGAAGGGCGTCTAAGTATTTGAGTTTGTGTGGAAGTTGATGTTGAAATGGAAGACCAAGTACATTAGACTTGTATGCCACAATGTCGACAAAATAGAAATTTCATCTCAATCGTTTTACATGGTAGTAACCAGGGGTCGTTTTTGAGCTTCATTGATATCGGGTTCACGCTGTGAAAATTACCTATCAATAGGACTGCGTGTGTCGAAGAATATGAACACAATGGTCACATAACCAAAAGGGATGAATGAAACTATTGAAGGTCCGTATTGTTCGGTAAAAAAATCTGAACGAACGGGTGCAAACAAAGGAACGCGAGTGAGTTATGCCTGGCTTAGAGATCCACACGCAGCTAGTATTCAGTCGTCGTTATTGAGAGTTGCCTGTGGTAATAATCTAGCTCCATGATCGTTGTCACCGGAATCGTCGGGATTCTGCATTTTTTCTCCCCAGATCAATACCAGATTGCGTAAATTATTAGCAATCGGTTTGTTCGGCGCTAGCATTTACTATCTGACC
>LUCH01003782.1:55020-66026 GCA_013368495.1 Paragonimus heterotremus
AACATTCACCAGACGTCCTCTGATGCCCAACTGGTTGCCTGATTTTTATCAGACAACAGGATTCCACTAGGCATGTTGGTGCGATGAGCACGTAATTCTCACAGCTAACCTCTTGCGAATGGCTCTAATTTTCACCGATTTGTAGTAATTCCGCACATTTATTCAGCAGTGTATGTGTGACCAGTGTTGTAAGTACAGTCCCTCTGGTCCACGACTATCCAGTATAAAACATTACTGAAGGCCGTCAACCCGGAATAGAATTGTTAGCTTTCTTTTTGTATAAGCGATTTTCGGTCGGTCTGTGCACCGAACCATCTGAGACTGACAACTTGTCGTACACCCTAAAACAATTGCGGTTATGCAAACGAAGCATATTGTAGTTTTCCATGTCCGCAGATATGTGTGATACAAATCACCGTCAGTATGTGAAGTGTGTGCACAACGTTCGTGTCAGTATTTGTTGGAGTATCCACTTGGTGAGAGGCGAGGAGATATGTACAAACAAGGTAACTGCGGGTTACTGACATGGTAACTTGAAACTGGCAAACTCTTCCAATTGTTACTTTATTATGAGAACATTCAGAGCGTGCTGACTGAAATCCGATCAACTTTTAGCTGAAAGCATTTAACCACACAGCACTAAAGTTCTTCTGACCACATGTGTCCTCGTGTTGCTTGACTGCCTATCTATTCCACTTGCTTGTTTTGATTACAGACCACACATCGAAACACGATGAAGGGTTGCAATTGGCAACTGACCATTAAAAGCATCTGAAGTTCCATTTCTTTCAGTTTTTCTCCCATCCATCGCTTTTCATATTTTTCACTGGATTTGTGCCAATGTCTAGTTTAATGATCACCTTTTGGAAACGGAGGATTGCTACGTCACTAGTCGGAACTTCACCTCACATAATTCGCGAGTTAAAGATTATAGATCTACCGTATGAAGCAAATAAAACAACGGATTTTGTATATGATGAATCTTAAAACTGCCTACCAAAACGAAGTGCAACCCGTGCATCGCAGAATGAACAAGAATCAGAAAGACAAGAAACGTACAAGTTGCCAGATATCTACCATGCTCATAGTTTCGTCTTTGGAAAATAAAATATTTTTGTACGAGTTGAAATATTTCAGACTAAACTGAGACTGTTGCTATGTTAACGGATTGTTGAAATATATTCAAGAGAGTTATTTGTAGACTTGCTTCAAGACTCCATTTTTGTAACTTACCTGAAAAGAAGTATTAGACGTGATCTATTGTTATCAGTCAGACGCTATTAGGTATTTTTTTATATTTTAAACGGAAACCTGGAACAATACGTATGCTCAGCGCCGTACAGATGGTCCAGTTTTCACGCGTAACACGGCTGAATGTCCGGTTTTTCTCTCACTCGAAGCGCAACGCGTATAATTGTGATATACATCTGTCTATAAGGAAAAGAGCAACCCATCAAATGCGAACAAGCGTAATTAATACTTAAACACACAGTTCAGTTTCAATAACGAATCTTTTCCATTTTTACGACTGTTCAATATGGCGTCCGTGGCGTTAGGTAATGGGAGATGTTCCTGACTGTTGCATTCTCACTCCCCACGGATCGCATTTGACTTGTAATTGAAAGTTATTTCGTCCGCACTGATGCATTCAAAAGCTCTCGACCAAGCAGTGGTGAGTAATTCCTAAGCATCCCATGAACAGTTCGCGTCATCCTTCTTTTGGTGCAAACTACCCGTGTAGTTATCTGTGAACTGAGAAAATTAGGCAAGTCATGTTGAACTGATCCACTCGTGGTTAGCAGTTAATTCGAAACAGACAGATATTGCAATTCTGGACATTCATTCATTCACAGGTGCTGGTGACATTGGGTCTCTAGAGTGTTGGCAAACTGCACACTGCAATATTTGTTTGCTGCATCAGACAAACGACCCCGCATTCAAAAGTGTTTAGTAGGTAAGCAAACATGCGGTTGCTGGAGACCTATGAGTAGAAGTTCTCTTCAATACTGCAGATCTCTCCGTCTTACCTTGATAATGTGCCTGCTAAAATCGACAACATTTAGTGGAGCGATGATCAGACATTTTGTGGAAAGATAAATATGAGCGAGTAAACCAAGCTATTACTGGAAATAATTCATCACTCGTCAATTACATCCACAATAGAACTTAAGCAAAGGCGACAGGTAAACTGAACAGCATGAGCAGTCCGTTTACTCTTTGTTGTGCAATCAGATCAATTTTCACATGCGTATAATGAAACACTCCTCGAATCAGCATCTTCTACGATGAAGACGGTTGAAGGAGCAGTCAATGAAAACATTGATCACAGCATTCCGCCCAAATGTATACTTTATTGATGACTAATTATATAGGAGCGCAGAATGAGTGCTACCTGTTTACTTACTGGAATCACTGAGGTTATAATCCCAATGGATGGAGATCTGAATACGTAAAGAATATAAGTGAACTGCAGTTAGAATTCTGTGCCATGTTGTTCATACTTTTTTGGGGGTTGAGTTGTCACTGCGAGGAGTATTTAGACTGTTGACAACAAGTTTTCGCCATGAACGAGTTTCCTTTGAAATAATTACAGCGTGTTGTGCAAAATTTGGGAATAAGCCTACTCTATTTACATTTCAGTACTCGCTCATTTTACAGCCAATAAATCTGTCACGAAGACAGTTCGCGTTCACATTGCGAAGACGAGTGGACTGATCACTTTCGGATGGAGCCTTGCGTTTGGAGATGGGTTCATTGGGATTAGCTAACTCGCTGACCACCTAATGCTGGAGAGTACCAATACCCTATGCGTGAAAAACTCGGTAGATGAAATTGCCTATTCAGCAAGTACATTCAAGTAGATTCAGTCAGGTGTGAGTCATTTTCAGAGGATGCTCTGTTCGCAAACGCTACCAATAATTCATCTGCCCCAAATTCTGACCTTTGAATTTGCATGTTGTTAATGGCGGTAAGGTTAAGAATCTAGGATTATGCATGACGATCATGTTGGTGAGAAAGTACTCATGCACACGTTTTATGACTTGTCTATCTCGTTTAGTGTTTGCTGAGCCAGTAACCTCGAGCAGTTGTTAGTTCACCCGGGTTCTGTTGGCCTCCTGATAAGTGACTCATTCATTCTCGTCCATTCGTCGTCGTTCAAACATGACACTGGGAAAATACATGCCTTCATTAGCAATGTGCTGTGGTGAACCAACCTGAAAGTCTGAAATTTCGAAGCCAGTAGCTGCAAGCACAAAACGGTCTACTCCACATTCTAGATATCAGACGAAGAAGAATGAAACGACTCAGAACATAGTGTGCTCATGTAAGTCGATTGAAAATTTCACATGAAGGAAACATCATAGTACTAATACTGAGAACATTAGCCCACATTGCATATCCTCCGCAAAACCTAAGTGAGGGAATTCGAAGTTAGATAATTTATACTGTTGTTATATATTCTGATATTTCGCGGACCAGACCTGAAGGTCCAGAAATACAGATCTTCACTCGTTGTGTAGGAACCGCTGTGTTGCAACCAGAGTTTGATGTCATTTGCAATTTTAACACTAAACATCTACTCATTGGCTTTGGTTCGCGAAGTAATCAGTCGATCAGCCACAGTATTATGGATGCCGAACTAGGTCGTTCTCCATAACGTCTATTGTTACCAGCGAGGAACTGGATAAATGACGTGTGCCCGACCTGAGTGATGAAAGTGACACTCACACACTGGTTACGTCTGTTTATATTGCCGCATATAGAATGAAGCGATGATTTAGTTAATGCTCAGTAGACTGCTTTTTGATCATACAAATGTAAAACTGTGTAATCCGATGGACGTCTCCGTTCACAGTTGACCCGATATTCCGTCCACCCCACTCTTTTGAAATTGAGTTACTGACATTCAACATTTGTTACTAAACAAAACATCTGAACAGGTCATCAACGAAATTGAGTGCCGATCCCTAATTAATGCCTGTTGGTCTTCGTGCCATGGCCGAATACCGAATAGGAAGTCAAACATTTTCAAACGCCGCGTGATACTGCACTCTGGACTTCATTCCCCAACTCACCTATGATAGTGGATGAGTTGACCGCTAGGGGACTGTTTAGTTAAGGTGTTGACTACTGTAGGAAGTGGTCTGCATTTGTGGGATGCCTAAGTTACCCTGAGGTAAGCTCCCGCAACGGGTGCATAAAAGCACTGATGTATCAGCCTAACTGCCGCTGTGTTTAAATTGTCTGTACCTGTCATCATTCGGAGGTTGTCAAGATAATTCAATCCTATGCAGGTCATGAGCAACAAACTCATGTTCAATCAAGCCGCAGATGTGCGAAACGTAGGCTACATGTCACAAACCGATCCGTCGTGTCAAGAAATATTGATTTTGTGTCCGGTGATAAGGACGATACTCACGTGCATTTGTGGTGCACAGCATCCTGGCAGCACCTCACATGTGTCAGCTGTCACTGCAAACGTTGATGAAATGTGCACCCCACGATAACAACTGTTTCTGGACGAGTTGGTCAAGATGATGCACAGTGAAATTGTGGTCAATAGTACATTGTTTGAAGCTCGTCAATATTATGGTCTATTAATAACCATGATTGTTGTTCAGTTATCAACAGGACTCTCGTGTTAGTATACATCGTCAAAATTTCAATGATGTAATTTACCTCAAAATTCGCTAAATCGCTTGGTTCTGTGAACTTCTACCAGACAAAATAGTTAATGTTCGTCGTTTCATGGGAACATGAGTCTAATTATTCAAATTTGAGAGAGTTGGGCGAAGAGACAATCCTGGTTTATGATGTTTTTGAGGAAGGCGTTGTTAGATCACCTGTCGAAATGACCGGTGGTACGTCGAACGAATTTCTCACGGCTAACTGCTATTCACTGGTGCACAGAAAGTTTTAAAGCAAGCACGTGCGAATCAGCCTTCTTCATCTGGACAACCACAAGCTTATCCTCTAGCATCGGTCATACTCACACTTAGACAATACGTATGTTAGTTCAGTGTGTATGTTGTTAATTGGCGGCCAGACATTATTATTAGAATGCTTTGGACACACGAACGCACACGATTACTACAAGCTAACAAACAGATGACTATTAATCCCACATTTCTTAGTAGGTTAATCGCCACAGTCATATTATGGTAAAATGTGTCTTATAGGTATCCTTCTCGTGGCACTTATTCGGTTCGGAACACTGAATGCAATTTGTCGATCTCACTTCACACCAATCTTTCCTGACGGATTTCTCAGGTGTGTTGGACACGGCAACAGTTTCTGTGAGGCAGCTCAGGAATGCGCTCTGTTTGGAAAGAAGCGTAACGGAATTGCTTATCTGGTAGGAAGAAATTCGCCAAAATTACCTGGGAAGGACATGCAATTCTGGACGGGTGTGAATCAATTGTTGGTCTTTCGAAATAAAACGAAGAGTGGTTGGTACGATGTTAACCCGTACAGTCCACAATACACAACGGGGTTCGACTTTCCGTGGGAGGCAACACAACCGGATGGACAAGGACCGGTTACATTTTATAACCAAGCTGGAAAATCTTTTCATGATTATCAAACAGTTTCACCTACTGACAGCTTCGAAATTATTTGCGAAGTTGGGGATGAGCCGTTGACGGCTACCACTAACGTTAAATTCCAATCGAACTTTCCGGTACGTCTGGACAAACTAATTCAACCGAATCCGGAATTCACGGGATGTTTCAATGCAATATTTACTCAAATGACAAAAATCGAGTGCGCCTTCGCGTGAGTTATTTTCATGAATATAATGATCTCCGCCTGCCATTAGGATTGAATTTTTGATAACTAACCTGAATGGTGTGTACGTTGTGCTTAAATCCCTGTTGCACTTGCGTGATTTGTCGTGTTGTAGAAGCTGCTGTTCATACAGATATGTGGGACCACTTGATAAACGGGACGTGATTCCGTCGGCATGAAAATTTACTAACGTACCGCTGTGTGAAACCGTAGAATGTTTATGATGTTACTTCTAATCGAAATGTAAATATAGGTATTACATTAAACCTTTCCAAGCATTTCACTTTATACTAGGCAGAAAACACCCAGTTTGACTTCGAAGGTATATGGCTATATTTAACCACTGAGTCCTATAATAGCGGATGTATTTTCGAAGATGCTTGAAAGACCATTTCAAGGAAGGATTTTGTGGCTCCTGCTTTACAAACGTTAAATGGACGACATTTTTGTTTTACTGATGTGCATCCTTTTACCTCATTTTATAACTGTCTGAATTCCATCCATTCAAACTTCTCCGTAGCTTATGAGGTGGAAATTAACAAATGGTTGCTGTCCTTGGACATTCCTATAACCGGACATCAATACAGTACATTGTGTGCACGTGTTTATCTCAAGCCAACTTGAAGTGGACAATATTTGCAGTTGTCCAGTTTCGCACTTATTGCTTATAAACGAGGGCTAATGAAAACGTTATTTCACAAGGCCAGAATGAGTTGCACTGCAGATCGACTGAAGAAATAATGAAAGTTCATTAGAAAAAACGCTGATAGATATAGGCTATCGTGGAAAATTTGTGGATATCCACATTATGATTAAAGAACCAGAGATTGGGAGCTGCAGTCCGGAGAAAAAGAACATAATTCCGCAAGTCAAATTCGGAAGTGAAAACCTGATCAACGACGTTAGTCACAGCTTGGCGTCGACGTTGCAAAGCACCTACCCAGCTGCGCATTTTGCCAAGCACTAAGGATTTGCGTTTCCATAGAGGTGATACACACTCAACTGATCAGTCTTTCCCCCAAGTAATGCACCAGTTCAATTACAGTTGCAACGACGTCTTCATAGGCAGAACAGATAAGCGATTACATCGGCGTATGGCAGGGCACATTCCTAAGTGGTTATCAACTGAAGCCTTAAGAAATGCCCTATTGACTGTAGCAAGCTAGAAGAATCCGCCCCCATCGATCGCCAAACACAACATTAGGAACCGGTTACCTGGTTGACCCTGTCACACTGTTCCAGATATTGTTACGTGATTGTTTGCGCAAAACTGTTAGCGATTAGCGAGACAATGTTAATCAAATAACATCGACCATATTTGTGTTCACAAAAGGGGCTGACGTAACCACTCTCTTTGTCATGGAATTGATTGCGTTGTTAACGCGTGAGGGGTCAGAAATATGTGGTCAGTTTGTTCAACTGTTTTTGCAATATGCAGTTTGTGTTAAATTTGCTGTTTTCACGTCAACCACTGATAAGAATTAATCGAAATGTTAACATTTTGCGATGTGTGTGTTCTCTCTGTTTCGACTAAATTGGTTAAGGGAACTCAGTAACAGTTGTTATCCAGCAGTGGTAGTACGCAAGCACAGCCAATTCTGAGTAAACACGGCGATCCGCAACATTGTCACCACACTTTATCAGAGATGTTACGTAGATATTTTAGTTGCAGTGAACGGACACCACTGTTGAAACTCACTTGCGATTAGACAACATGATGGTGGCTGGTTCGCATTCGTCTTTGTAGACTGTTGCACAAACACATGTGAAATATATAGAATATTGTACCTGTGATTATACCTTGATGAACACGGCAAACTCAGGAAGTAGCATGTTGAGAAACAGTAGCTACAGTATTATGACCTGAAATGGATAAACACAGACGAATATTATATATGAAGGACTCGGCAATTTCATTGTAATCCGACTCAACAACGACACAAAAGCTTGCGTTATGGCCAACAGATGACAAACGTTGATTAATGGATAGCATTTCCAACATATCCATTTCATACGGCAATAACATGAGAAGTTTTGGTGACTGAACATGCGTTCATTAATTTCAGGTCGCAAATGGAGAAAAGCATTTTGCTGACTGGTGCAAAGTCTGCTTGCAGATAGACACTGCCTGAGACATAATGTTAGACGCCGAAGAAATAATATGATATTGTATCCCTTTATTTTCATACCATGATAAGGTGTTACTATCATGACACATCCTGAGTCGCCTGGTTTTTTCTCGGTGCATTATTTCGTACACCTTTCAAACCCATAGAATGGGGAATTAGAAGATTGTTCACTAAGATGATGATGTCAAGGAACTGGTGAATTTTGAGGTAGCCAAAGTCAGAAGTCCAAATTGAGTAAAAACGCTTGAGAAGACGTTGACTTGTCGATTACTGGCAATAATATGTCCTTGTCGATAGGAACAACAACAGTTAATGCGTCATATATTCTGACTCAATAATTATTCGATAAGTTCAATATAATGAACGTTGAGAATTTTGTTTTTACACTTCTCGGGATAACCAACAGTCATGCAACAAATATGTAACTATGGGGTTGCAAATTTCGTCTGTTATGATGAACACTGGTATCCGTGTGTGAAAATAAAACAGCTAAATCCACGTAATTGTTCACAATTATGTATATGGCATATGCGCGTCTAACCTGCGTCATGCAGTATAAGTTTACGCTTCTCATCAGATTAGTTCAATCACGTTCAAGTATAACCATGATCTTAACTGGTCACACTAATTTCTGCTCCGCTCCCCGATATTTTTATTCGTTCGCAGATGTGCCCGTGATTTTGCATGCCGTTCCTTGTATTACAATGAGCTGAGTGGTGAATGCTTCCGAGCCATGTATGTGGATTCACTTCTCGCGGGAAATCTAGCGAAACTCGAAAACGGTTGGACACGCTTTGCCAAAACTGCTATGCCTTCATTATTCAAAAATGACATGAGGATGAATAGGGGCACTTAGTATATTCATTGGGATGTTTCTGTTTTAATCACCTAGATAAACGTCATAATTGGTCGCAACTTTCACTTTTGCTTGCAATGCATGTTTCATTGTGTTAATATGAAATTCGGAATTTGTGCAGTTGATCTTCTTAATTATTTCGTCAGTTCCATAAATATATCACTAACTGCCAAATGCCAGATTTGCGCTGACCATTCACGTCGTGTACACGGAGAACAAACTAAGCAAGATTCACATTACTTACGGAATCTGATGTGCTGAAGATGTGATATGAATCATTTATCGTTTCCATAAAGAGAACTGTAGTACTAGCTTGATGGAAAAGGCTAAATAGGGCAACCGAAATGGAGATGAAAACTCTCCATCTCGGACTGCTAGTTGACACTGAATACGATTGCCCGTGCACGGAATGCTGTTTTAATTGCTTCCCGATATTCACTCTCAAACAGAAATTTCACGACTGGTTTAGTCCTCGTTCACATTCATCGGGTAGAATTAGTCTGAATAAGGAATCCAATCGATTGTCTATCGCGTAACAGCACAACGCCCTTATTCTAACTGCTGACACTTCTATCGCCATAACTCGTGGCATGGGCACTTATGTTTATTTCAAACTAGCCGGCTATCAAATGCAGAGATTTGTATAAGATTCAACGACAACGGAGTGACGTGTACCCACGTTACATTAGATTTTCTTTACCCGCATCATCTGTACTTCAGTCTATTGCTAGGGTGAAATTAATTAATCTACTTGTCTTTATATAGGCTGCTGGTAATTTGTATGTTTCCCAATTAATCTCTAATACACAGATGACCTAGCCAAATGCACCTTCAACTACAGTTGACCGTGTAGTGAATTTCACATAATTTGTTATTTTCAAAATTCATCATGAATATGTGAAACATCGCAGGGTCTAATCGGTATTAGCTTAACAAAAGAAGGTTGTGATCAGAGACGAGAAGCGAACATGCATGTCGAAACAATCTTCACAACAAGGCGTATATAGTAAGAAATTTTGGGTGATCAATAGGCGCACTCACGAAATTTTGTGTCAGTCAGCCTCAACCGAGGTAGTAGAGGTCTTAGGATGAGAAGAACAAAAGTGTTTTTAGATATCGTACACTAGGAATGGAACTGGGCAACTAGGAATGCCAATGTAGAAATGTCTACGTACGCAGAGATAATTAGGTGTCGTAGTACTCAATGTTGTTGAGAACATAATTTACGTAACACGCATCAGACGATTCGATATGCGTCCGAATCATTAATATGATTAGCAGTATCTCTAAGCCTCTACCCCTCTGTGCAGCAGAAATAATCGTCTGATGTGGCGAAGGATATGCCCAATAATATGCGGTTTATTTCGTTCTGTTCAGTTGAATGCTCCAGTTGTTTGGGAATTAGTTTTTACACAGTCAGATGGTCCGTAAACAGAAGTCCTGGATACTGGGAAACCTGAAACTATAAGAAAACATTCTGTTAGTTTAAATTTTATGTTTATGCCCACAGTTATCTGAAGTCACTCAGCCGCAGAATAAGTTTTGCAACCAGATATTCTAACTAGTCAAATATCACGTTACGGGATTGTTAAAACCCATATACAAGGAAGTATACACAATCTGCCCGCACCACTACACTGCAATATATCGTATTAGACAGCACGCATGAACAGGCTCGACAGCGAACAAAGCGACGATTGTATGATAACGTTTACAAGGCAACGAGTATCACACTATCGTCTGCTTGATCTAAAGTGGCATATCACAAGAACTTTTACTAGTAATGCCACTCCACCGCCGAGACTGAATATTGCATGATAATAATACTTAGATTACACATTCAAAGTCAGTATAGTGCACTGAGAGTAAGTATTCTTACAACGCAGTATGGCTACGCTTGGGACATGTTTATACGGTTTGTGTAGCTCATTTCTATCTTATATGCACTGGGACAATTCAAGTGAACAGTAGTGAGCATCTACTGGTGATTATCAGGAAGGCTCATTTATTAGTTACATGTGTGGATGCAGCCGGCGGAGGTCCACAGCTTTGTTTTCCTACCCGAAGTTCAGGTCGCCTCACAGATCTGAACGTCTGTTTTGTGTTTATGCAAACTTTGTGTAGGGTGTGAGCTGAAAACCGCCTTACTCAATGTAAACACTGAATGCCGGAGAGCTGCTACATACTGGTTCCAAATGACCGAATCTTCATGAAGACCTATCTCAGAAGTCTGG
>LUCH01003783.1:0-18449 GCA_013368495.1 Paragonimus heterotremus
AACGATCAACATACGACAGAATTCCAGGCCAACTTACTTCGCCGTGATGGGACATCCGTATTATCATAACCTCGTCGCTCCAATCTCCAAATCTAAAATCACCCACGCAATCCGTACATGGGAAAGATCTGCGCCCAAATGCAACTGCCCCACATCTACCGGCGTAGCTCACTTCCTAGTCAAACCATTAGCGGTGTTTTTTTTAACTTACTACTGATTACTGAACAACTTTCTCAGAAAAAGATTAACACTGCTCGCATAACACTTCTACCCGGAATTTCTACCAAGCTTACGCCATCTGATTTCCATCCGACTTCTATTTGTTCGGTGATCACAAGATGCTTTCCTAAGATCTTATTTGATTGCTGGGTCTCTTTACTCCTTTTTGGTCTACAGCAATTTAGATTCCTACAGCGAGACGGCACATACAAGATAATAACTATTCTCTATAGCTTCGATATTCTCACACAACACACCGTGATTGTTCGGTTGCAGACAGTGATATGTCTAAATTGTTTCCTAAACCCGACATTCAAAAATGGTGTAATATTCGTTGCAGATTTGATATTTGTGACTCATATAGAATGGAAGCCATGGTCAGATTCTCAAGAAATTGTTCGGAGCATCTCTCTTTAGTTGCTCCTGGAAGTGCCCTTTCTTCAAAATATCATGATGTCGTATTGTAATTAACAACAGGGATTTCATACAGGCATCATCACACAAATTTCTTCAGCAAATGGGTATCTCAAAATGTGATATCTCAGATACATTGTGTAGCACCTATCTAAGGCTTCCCCAAAATATTCGGATTATATAAGAGAGGTACCTAGTATACTTACGATACAACCATACATAGATTTCAATGAAAGTTCACTCCCGAGAAGCCAACGAAAATATGCACCATGTGATGCATGAATCACAGTATTGACCTATGCGTCTCATTCACGCGGGGGCACTATAGCACACCTTAGTAAATCATGTAAATTCCGGAAATCGGAGATTTATGCCTTTCGGTGAAAATAAATTGTTAATGTTATTCCGAAAAACATGCTTTGCGTCTTGTTTTTCCCAAGTAATGTTCGTTAAGGGGACGAATTGTTGTAAGTTGTCAACGCTTGTCAAGACGCACAGGATATGGAGAGATTAAGGTAAATGGTCAAGTCAAATTAACCTCCTGGAACGAAATGGCCGAGAACATCTAGCTGGAGGTGCGAGCTGTGATCAAATAAGTGATACGAAATACCCACGACAGGAATGGAAAGCAGCAGGATAACAAACTTTATTTACGTTAACCATAATTAAACACCACTCACATTTGATAGCAGTCTCTGCATTGTGACAGGTTTTTAGTCCAGCTCTTTTCGAAATGAAGAAGTACACTCCAGTTTCGTTTGTACTGAAGCTCACTAATAGTACAATCTCGGAGTGTAATCGAGCCCTGATCTTCGATCCACATTCCCATGAGGCAATCCGTGTTGATCATTTAGTGATGGTCTCAAATTAGTCACGGCCGAATTGTCGTGTCCAAGCGCTCGGATAACTTTGTTAGTCAGAAATTCTCAAACTATCCGGTCGTTTAGACAGCAGACATTAAGTGCCTTGCCATCTGACGAGCTTTAGCAGTAGGAAAAAGCTCGAGTATAACGTTTATTATCCAAAGGAGTCAGACGGGAAAGTTTACGTGAATGTGAATGGTGTGATAAAAATGCCAGTCCTGTTCAGCTCAAAACGACCAAAATTCAAGACCATTTAACAGCAACCAAATTAATTTTCCCAATGAGAAGTTATGTTCATAAGGATGAACGCCTAGCAGAGAAGGACTTCCAAAAAGTCAGCGTTTCCTATAAATGCAACGTTCACCACATCAGGCTTTGGTACTATTCACGTGTCAGTAACCAAAACGGAGTAGCCACTCACTAGTGCGCGTTTTAGTACGTGGAAACCTTCCGTTATTCGTAGTGGTCGGTCAGTTTTAGACATCATCATAGGGAAAATAATCGATAGAACGATACGGATCGGTATTCATGGAGATGGTTGTCTGTTTGCATGCTTGCAAAAGCCATCTCACTTAATATAGTCTTAAAAAAATCCGTGCGATATTTTCAGTGGTTATCTAACAGTACAATGGAGTGTTTTTCGGGTTAACAAGACTATTCCATCACCCGATAGCGTTAGGCATTCAACAGAATGTGTATGAAAGCAGGCTGGCTGAGCACAAGAGCAAAGTTGACATTTGACACGTCAGCGAAATGAACAAAACGTTAATTAGCGTAATAACGGTTGACAGTTCCGTAGTTGCGACCTCGAACAATAATCAAGAGGAGCTGAGCAAAAGAAACCAAAACACAATCGAATGCACACAAAAGACTCTATCAATGCAGTAAGCATCTGTATGAGATGTTTGAACCTTATCGAGGAGAGGTAACCCAAAATGAAATAAAGTAGCAACAATTTCTAAGTCAGAAATGCGATATATGCAGAGAATTTTGCATTCGAATTGTTCAACGCAAACACTGAAACCGTCACGATCAACACCATGTTTACTCACAGATACATAGCTAAACGTCAAGTTAGCAAGAAGTTGGTTTTCGCGAAATAACTGCACTCCAATGCAATAGACGACAGTGATGAAAAGACAAAAACATTGATAAGCAGTACACAATTGATATTTAACTCTTCATAACATGTCGTGATAGCTCAGCGGTAATGATGTTCAACCGTCAGGGACACGAACGTAAGCATTAGTCTTGTCACTCCTCCTCAGTATTTAACAGCCTGACAAGTGACCATGATTATCACAAACCTGTAAACATCTAGTGAATGGAAACCCTGGATGACGCTGATAATGGTTCAGATGTATATTGGTGATCGACCACACACACTACGCAACTCTTCCGTAGCTTGAATGACAGAAACACACAAACGTCAGATACTTACTCCTCCAAACGCGGTCCATGACCCACGTTATGCAACGATAACTGTGTGATGCAATGAAGGGCCGAAACTTGCAAAGGTGGAAAGTCTGCAAGAGGAAAATACCGATTGTAACCATTGAAGTTTGAAACTGTAATTTTCGATGCGCAAACAGACTTTTTGTAAAACCATTGGAAAGTCTGTGTGGTTAATGACTGTCGTCCTGCAATAACAGAAACTGAAGTTAACATCGCACAAGTGATGTTAAACTGCTAGTTCCGTAAATTTTTGAATATGCCGAGACTGGTTTTATTAAATCGCCTACATACACAGACTATCTGGATAAAAAAAAGTACCCCAAAAATGTGGACCTATTGATATTTACCGCTTAATTTCGAGTGAGATTTTCATAAGCCCCATTAAAGCAAATCGCCATGCAGTTCAAAAACGTCGTCATGTGGGGAGCATCTGATGTCTTGAAGTCAAGGCTTATCAAGACGAGTTACCGTCTTCAGATTTGGCTACTGACGTACACAGGGTCGACTGGAAAACGGAGGTGATAAGAATCGACGTTGCTGACTTCGGTATCTCTGGATGAGCCGTCATCTCCACTGAGCTAAGAAATGGCTAAGAAATGCCTGAGTGTACACTGCAAACGCAAATTGTTCTCTTTTGGGCGGCGCACGTCACCCGGGCCGAAAAGGACACAAGTTGTCAAAATCACAGTGTTAACCTCGAAATGATAGGCTATGACGTAGTTGGTTTTCTATTATTGGGACAACCCTTACCAGTCACTCTGTCACGATTCACATCCACGAAATCAAAATATCGCGAGGTTTGACAACTTAGTAAAATTCTTGAAGGTTTTACACGTTTGTTGATATCACTTTAAATTACTCCGTCGTACTAAACCAATAAAATCCCACTTACCATGATGTGCGGTAGTAGTCTATCTCTGGAAGAGTGACTACTTCAGCACATCCAATTCTAGCGATCGATAAACATAAGCGACTTGAGACCTCACAAACCTCATCTGATAGATCAAATCCAGGCTGAACTACCGCACTGCGATGTAAAAAAAAGACGTTTCAATGACGAATGTCGAAATATGTACAGTTGAGGACAAAAAGATACGGACGAAACGGCTACTTGTGTGAGAAGAAGCAACGGCATCTTATCATGTTCCAATAAACGAGACAACTGGCTGAATAGTATAATGGATTCATTCTACACAGCCTCTATATCAGGTGTAAAAGCGGAATTGATTCTAGTAAAACAGTATACTTTGTGAGTCCAACCGACTATACTTGATAATTCGATTACAACTTCATTACTGTAAATTTCAAATCAAACGAATTAAAGCCAGTAGAATAATAAAAGTGTCAATCATTTTCACACTAAGAGCACACACAATATTTCATGAGCAGTTCTCTGTTATTTGTAAGCATATATGGAAGCAAGGCAGCATTCTTCGTTTTCATAGTGAAAATTTATGTCAAATTTCATACCTTATGATTACTGTCTAAAATACTTTTTGTTACGATATGATTTTGGCCTTCCATACGTAAAACCTGGTCGTAACTAGTTGAGGGATGATGTAATCACAAACAATGGGTAAACATCAGATGGTTGTAGTGGAATAATTATTCTGCATACTGTGATACATAATAAGTAGTAAACGTATGTACATTGATGGTACGACTGACCTCCGGAAAATACATTAACATCAAACGTAAGTGATGGAAGTAACCCCATACAGTGTTACTCAACAAATGAACTGAAGAGACATTGACAAACGCAAAATCATAAAGTCCGACATTGATAAGTATTGCAACTAAAGAGTTTGACAATATTTGTAACCTATTGAAAACCCATCAGTGACAGCGAAAGATCAACTGAAGTGTCACAAACAATTAGAAAGTCTTCCGTGTTCGCACAGCCGGACAGTTAAAGTGTAAACGTTTCCTCGTCGAAAGGAACCCACGACATCGGTGAGCATAGATACCGGTGCTGAAATCAAGGATTCGAACTACCAAACCTATCAAGCTGCTTAATTATTTCACTTCCCAATAAGCATTTGCTGTAAGACTGTGAAGTAAAATAACGTAAGGTTCATTTCGTCCCCATGAGCTGTTCTTTCCATATCATTTGCACGGAAATAAGTAGAACATCAACATCACACAGGACACACGGTGGAAGCTAGATCAGTGAACACAATAAAGTGCTTGAGAACGACAAGAATGACAAAACCAATAACACAACATAATGACATAAATTTCCCATACAACCAATCTATCGAAATACAATGATTAAACATATTTAAGTGTAGAGAATGCATAGCCGAATGCTGCCGAACAAAAATTATACGTTCATGAATCAGCTTAGAAACCAGAAATAGTATCATGGAACAAATATGGGATCGAAAGAGTTCATATTTTTAAACCAAACTTGTTACAATCTGTTGGGTGTAAAGGCCATAAAGAGCGTGGAACTGTGAGACACAGGAGAAGAAAGAATGAAGTCTCAAGATAAAAAGTCACCAACTTCAATTTCGACAGCGTAACGAATAGTGTAAGTGCGCGTCGTCAAGCCTCGTTTAGCCCGATCTGAGCTAACTGGTCGATAAAAGCCATACGCAAGCCGCACAGCTCATCAGAGAGGAAGCTAAACAGAGTGATACAAACGGCGTAAACACTTGACACGAACTGTTTACTTTAAACAGAGCTAGAAAGGTCAATCAGCTGATAAAAGTGTACGGGCTACACTTGATTGTGGAGCATGCGCTTGTTAGAAAAATTCAACCGGCCTGTTTGAAAAGTAGAGATACCCACGTTTTACATAGAAACATAAAGAATTATAACGTAAAAAGGATGGAAGAGTGTAAACCAACCAGACTGTTGTAGACTGGGCCAGACATAACGCGTGCAAACCGTCTCCAACTGAGAGGATGCGCTTCCAGCATGCATTGGATCACTGGGATCGCAGGACAAACATTGTGGAAATTTAGCACAGAGGAGCAGGCCAACTTCCAGAACCTTCCACCTGAGTATGTAAAAGTAAACCGAGGATAAAGCATTTAACTGTGAAACTAACTGAAAAGACTAACTGGACAGATGTTAACAAAACTGGTGCCCATAATCACCAATGAACCAAAGATGACATGGCGAAAGCCCAGCAAACAAAAGTCTACGCTTTGGAAATGGGGGAACACGATGCCAAAACTTTAAATATACGAGATGCTTCTGGAACCTGTGAATGAATCCACTAGAATGAAGGCTTGAAAGTTAGATACAATCAAAGTGTATAATAACCGGATTCGAACGGTGAAGTGATTTCGAAATTAACTAACTTTTCTAAAACCGGTGAGGTTTTGTTTTCCAAAATTCACAAGTCTAAACAAAAATTGTTTCGGAACACGATAAAGAAGGTTGGAAACTAACCATACAAATTCTTAAGTTTTACATACCTGTACGGAGGCAACCGCTTTCTGAATAATCCATTAATATCAGTAAATGAAAACTGAACAACAGTTTAGTTGTCGAGAACTAACAAGACTGGTTGGATACTGTTCGGGATTCACTGCAGCCTTTCAGTGTGAATATGCACCAAATAACCTACTTAAATTGGTGCACAGCATTCGCTTTCCACTGTTCATTTGACGTAGTGCATCAGATTCCGCTACGAGACTGAGTTCACCATGCTTTTTAACATATAATACTTCCATGGGCAGAGACCTAAAGTGCACTAGCATCGATTACAGCGTTTGCGTGTCCCATACGCTGATCATCTAAACCAACGATTGTTAATCCAGGTTTTCGCCGACACAACAAAATGAGGCGATCAGGCTACAACAGGTTGAAAACGGGTAACAACTACTAAGTTAAACCTGGCAAACGCACCTCAACTCGTCCCCAAAAGTACATTGACAAAAATTAAATACATTTTACGAGTATAGAAGACTTAATTTTTCAAACCTTCCCAGTACACCCAAAACCAGTCGGCTTAGGCCAAACCCGTGCTAATCATGAGAAAATGCATTCCGTCTGTGACATAGAAAAGACAGACATGCACACAAAGCCGATTACAGGAAATTACTCGACTTTCAATTGTATTCGAGTTTCTTCTGAGTTGTTTGGTAGGCGAATGAACAAACAGGACTGTATAATTAGGGGAAGATGCTACAATACCAGGGTCCGCACAGACTCCACTAAAGGAGCAAACTTTCTCCAGACGGTCATTTATGAAGACCATCCTATGCATACTGACTCACTGTTTGGTACGATGAACTTTTACATGTTGGTTCGAATTTCGGAGTGGTTCTTACAAATACATACCCTAACCTATATACCGACGTATTTAACCATACAATAATGTGCAGTAATCAACGGTAGTACATGACCGTTTATCTTGACCTCTTCAGATATTTCACTCCTCATGAACTGCATTTCAAGAGGAGATACCTGTTCGATTTTGCTTTTCGCCTGTTTCATAAATGAATTTAATGTTGCAATTAACGGAAGCCACAAGGACTTCTTAGACTTTTCCGCACACTGGTCAGCTGACATAAACAGATCACTGATGTAACTACCAAGCCCGACTTTTAGTCATGAGTTTTCTATTTCTATTAACAGCACCTTTCTCTTTCCATCACATATTTTGGGATCACTTTCCACCTTTTATGACAGAGTTATCGTGTCTTAAACTGGCAACGTTGTGCAACAAACTCTTTGCCATCCAAACTTTCTTCGCCTATGTGATGGTCTTCTGGGAGAAACACTTTACCCTAATATTATCAAGAGAAAATTTTCATTTCATAGAAGCCTTCACATGAAACGACAGTAATAGCTTCCATAGAGCGCATAACACATTCGATATGAAAGCACTGACAACGTATCAATAGGCGTATTAGGCTAGACAAAACGACGACATTCTGGAAACTCAGCAGCTAAAACTGCAAAATCCTTAAATTGGCTGACAATAGGACATTTGTATAGTTTACATCAATTACACAACCGAAACAATTTTCAGATTACTTGTTACAGTTGCAAATCAGCGAAGAATTGATTCAACACTTGGTCCAAATGAATCTATTCACCGGGATGGAAATTTTTTCAGAAAAATACTGATGACATCAGTGACAAACGTCACAGTATCCATACTGATGTCGAACGACAAAATCATCTGATCGATGCAGTTCCTGGAGTCATTTATCAGCAACATAATTACATCCCCTTTTGCAGGTTCCTACTCGAGATTTTTGTCGCGAACACTATTGACAATCCCAAAAATCACTGAGGCCGTCCTGTACTTAAAACTCTAAGTGAAACTACCAAGATAATACTCAGAACGATTTCCGTGATTGATAGCAACAGTCATTCGCCACTTAAACTTCGAGGAAGATGAGGACATGTTAACATTTCATTTATTCTCATCAGTCGCAAATGTAAAATATACCCATTATATACATCATACGGATAAAGACAAACAGGGACTAGACACGCCTACAAGCATAGCAATTATGTAATCATGGCCGTGGCAACCGGATAGGTTACTTCAATCACTTTTGTGCACATAACGTCGACCGGCTAGTTCGGATGAGCATCGCTTCGCACAAAGCCAATGACTCGAGTATCGATTGCGCAACAGTACTTTGAATGAGTGTAATGGGACAACTTGGTGACCTGTTGTCACGAGGTGATTGGCAATCGATGACGTTAGATTTCGAGACGTCAGTGCACCAGGTTGAGGCTGGTACGTCATCTGCTCTTTCAACCACTTCGGGATATGTTCGGCGATTCGCTGTGATAGTTGTCGATGCGTTCTGCCTATGTAAACGACACTACAACTGCATGTGAACTGATACACAAAATGGGAGACAGAAGAGTTTGGCGAGCTACATTCGCGATTGCGGAGAACTGGTCCTCTGGTGGTTTGAAATCAGCGTAACTGCGCAGCTGCATACGTTCTAGCCAGAACAGATCTTAATTTGTACTTTATATCGTTGGCTAGATGACCTTTGAATGAAAAGAATAGGAAAACATTCTTCTTTTGAGCCGTCTGTATGGGTTCGGTGCTCTTCTCCACTGTATTATGTGTCCCGATGAATTTGTCGGGGTATCCATTTGCTAGTAAATTTTCTCTCAGAAACTCCTGTTTTGTCTGCAGTGTTTCAGGGGCGCAAATATGCCTGGTTCCACGAAAAAGTGTCTTAACCAAACCCGGTTTGTATGCAATAGGAGCAAAGCTGGAAAACTCAAGATATTGCCCCCCCCCCCATGTCGCTTTGCGGTGAACTGAGCGCTCTAACGTGTCATCCGCACGTCTAGTAATGAGTACATCCCATTCAACTTCCTGAGGTAAAGATAGGTTGGGGTGAATATTATTAAGAAAGTTGAAAAACCAGTCAACCGACACTACACAGTGTCCAAAAAGCCGGTATTTCTTCGTCTTCCTCTAGGGGTGATGATCTGTGTCAACTTATTCACCGTCGTCTGATTAATTCTATCGCGAGAACATACAATGCAGTTGTCCTAGTGATTCTGTTCAGAACACTCCAGATTCCAACACCCTGTGTGAAACGACCGGTACCCGAGTCAGCCAAATCCAACGTTATCTGAATATCGATGTAAATGCGGAGCATCCTACATAGGCAGCACTAAGCGCCAGTTGCGAACCAGGGTCACGAAACAGATTACGCAAGCATATGACCTCCTAGTGGCGCATAGAAACAGAGAGCCTACATCGTCCATTCCACGTCATATTCTAATGATGCAACACCAATGCGATCCCACAACGGCATTTCGCGTTATCTACTCAACATCACACAGGCGAACACGGCGTTATGCTGAAGCTGTTGAAATCCGAAAGTTTGAACCCGTGTTGTGTGTTCAGAAACAACTGTCTGCAGGGTTGCGTTACTTTGGTAGCGACAATGATTGTACACTCTGACAATTGACTTCCTACGGTATCTTGTTCGCTTTATCATGCTCATATATAAATGGTCTGTAATATGCACTCGTAAAGATGCAGCGAAATTTGTCCAGATATACCTCGTGCAATACCAGTCTACTGTCTTCTTTACTCAAAGAATGTTTCAAGTATACATATACAGTGAAAATCAGAAGCTACGTATGCAGTCCACATCTGAGCCATACACATTCAAACCGCACTATCATATAAGACCACCGACTCCAGGCTTGATGGAGGAGTATCCTTAGGTTAAAATGGAACGCAAAGTGCCACGGTAGATCCCATACCTAGTAAAAGAATGACGGAGTTTGATTATACAGGTAAGATGTGAATATTTGATCAGTGTTGAGTATAATTTCGTCAGGTGTGTCGAGATAAGTTTTACAGCACTTAACTGTAAAAAGTTTCCCTAAAACATCCATTAAAACGTATAGGTAGTGACGGAAAATGAAGATATGAAGGTCTGACAGGTTCATAGGAAGTTACACTACCAGTGGCTTGTATATAGCAAATATGTCAGAAGCCTCTATCTTCAAGATCACCACAGACTTCTATTACCTCTGGCGACGCAAAGGATTAGAGAGGAATTCAAACTGATGCGAACAAATTGACTATCAGAGTCCGTCATCAATCGCGTGCGTCAGATGATAACGAAAAGTGAGCAAAGCTGAGGTTGAGAAACGTATAATTGGTGGGCTCAATCAAACGAATTCGAGTGCCCAATTTGTATAGGCGCATACGCATGAACGACTGGACTAAGCAATGCAAACTTCGGGATCGCCGTTGACGTGGAACACCGCCAATATTACAGGAACAAGAGGCGAAGTGCAGAAATGATGACTAGACAAAGGGAGATTAAAATAAAGCCCACAGGGAGATTGCCCTCCGTGGATAGTGTTCATCTCTCCACACGGAGGATGGTATCCAATCTTAGTCGGCGGCGTAAATACTCGTTTCCTGTACAGACAAATGACGACTGTTTAAGCACATTTACAATTTTCGTCCACATGATAAACGCCTGCCCGCGTTTGTGATTGTGTGCTGCTCATGAAGTGGAGGCAATGATTACTTCATCACGAGCTCCAACAGATTTCATGTAGCACGTCTCCTTTCAATCGCTCACTTTCTCATTTTTCTTCAAATAATTGTCTGACAGCAAAGCGTCAATATCGACTGCTACAGTACTGTAATCGATAAGCATGAAAAATAAGTGCCGGATATAGGTTCATCCGGCAGCGTTCAGAGAAGGTTTCCTTAAAATGGGCTGACGGACAATGTTTTATATAATACATCTCGAAACAGTGATTTCCTCGTGAAAATGTGAAAAAGCGAACAAAACGAGCGCAATACATTCGACCACTGCGGTCACAATACTTGAAACTGTGACAGTTAGGCAGCAGACAGATTTATTGCAAACAGTTGTAATGCATGCGACAGGGACGTTAAAGAAGTTTGAGTGAGATGGAAGAAAATATCTCATTTGTAGGTCAATTAGTTCTCAGCAGGGATTGGTGGAAAGGATTAGTGTTGGACGATCGACTGTGGAAATGTAGGCATCAGCACAGTAATATATCAGAGGATATACCCTCTCAAAGGATACGTTCTATACAATGAAGTGATCCGACGGGCTATTATTAATTTTTATTCATACTGCATGCTACTAACTGATATGGTAAAAGCTGAATGATCGCTCAAAATCATGGCACAAGAGCGATTAAGACGGTCAACCTGGATCAATGACAACGCAGTGATAGAAAGATTCGCTGTCTAAAAAGAGCATCATTAAAACTTCAAAAATGAGTTAACTGTGCATGAACTTATTACGGCAATAGCAAACTAACTCGAATACAAGTGTTACAAACGTTTACGGTACACATCCGCAATCTGATTTCACCCACAGATCAGGTCAAACTGAACAAGAAGAGACTGAAAGTTCAGTGTGCAAAAACGGTTCTGGTTTGTATGTGAATGAATAAGACGAGTCGCCCAGTCTAATCGATAATTAGTGTACCAAATGTGCAGACGGCTTCCACTCTAGAGTTGATCGATTAATAAATGTGTGAAAGTGGAACAATACGGAAACTGATACGGATCGTCGACGAACACAGGAGTTTATCTGAAATAATAGCAAAAATTTCAACCACGTCTGACAACTATCACTCTCACGTACCTAGTCCAATTTACGCCATTCCAATGTCACTCTAGCTCACTATCGCATGGACGGTACATAAATGATCGGCTACGTGTGTGTGAAGGTCGGTGAAAGTCAGCCATTATCGCAATTACTTTGAATGACGACATGTGTCAAAGTGGTTGATACATAAAATTAAGACAAGTGATTTGTTCAGATAAAAAAGATAAACGTTAACATCATATTGTGCAGAATTACAACAACCCAGATAATACCTTGTGAAACCGACCACGCATTGAAATAGAAAAAATTGAACCAAAGACTGTGCAGCAGATATAAATTAAGACGAAAAATAACCCAATGAGACTATGTATCAGATCCATGTCGTGCAAGGTGGCATAACCTACGTTTTACACAGAAGCTTACGATAATCAGACGGATAAAACAACTCTCATGAAGAAAATCGGTAAGTAATGGGATAAGGCTGAATGCGAAGGTGTAAAGATGAAGAAAAGGATTTTGGTAGCAAATTCTGGTGACAAATATCCAAATGTTTTGATAAAATGTACCCATGTAAGTAAACTTGATAAACTATTAACCGCAAGAGGAGAAAATTTGTAGACAACAGTAGGAATTTTCAATGTTTAAACATAAAGATGTGCAACATAACAAATAAACAACACAACCAGTGAGATAAAATACAGACGTACACAAGATTAATAATCAATTTTCGGCAAAGTAACGTCGAATGTCGAATACTAACAAAAGGACATCACATCAATAACAACAGCAATACATTAAGGATTAATGTTGACGCTGAACGATCGACAGACATGAGGACAGACTAAAGATGAAAGGAGAAGAGAAAGTGAAAGACATAACACTTGAAATGCTCGGATCAAAATCCAAACAATCAACACCAAGATACCTACATCTTGCAGACAGACAGCTGAGTTACAAGTGAGAATAGGGAGGAATACACAAGACGACTTTCTTGCAACTTTCACCATCTTCTTACAGCAGTTACACTTAGTAGATAGGCAACCCAGCCAAATAATTACACTAACCCGGTCACTGAACAGGATCGGTTGCTATATCCATTAATGCTTCTAACCAGAAATAGGATGTACCACAGGATGAACACAAGCTTAACTCAGTAGTGGCTGGTTTCAGTTTCCCCCAGAGACATCGAATAGTTACTTCGTAACTTGTTTTAATGAGTTGGAGAACCGACTAAGGCTCCCCCGTACGATAAACGATGAGTTGCCACGATTATTATATGATTTATCCATTTAAATCTGTGCACACTGAGAAGTTGATTGACCCACACAGCCGAAAGCACATCTTCTAGTTAACTGCGTACTAACGAGGTCGTGGCAAGCCGATTAGCCCAAACATCTACCACCAAATTCTTCGACGCACACAATATCCCAGACCCACAGCGAACAAGTTGAGGCGGGAAATTTAAACTACCTGAACTGTGACCCAATAATTGCGGTCATTACGTTTAAAGGATACTCTACTAACGACAAACAGGGTTCATGTTGTAGAGCATTGGCTTGGTTCTAGAAACAAGAGTTCTGATGTGATATCCCACACTCGTCACTCGAGATAAAGCTTTTCAAACACACAAACTCGTCAACAACTTACAGAATATCAATGGCAAATCTAAGATCAATGGAACTATCGCAGTCTTGAAGCAACACCTTGTACCTTGAGGTTGCAAAGCGCATCCGAAAACCATACAAAACGGAATATACTTAGCAAAGTCTGTGAATTATCAAGATTGGTAAACACTAACTAATTGTTGTCAGTATAGTCCAAGTCGGATAACCTCCCAATGAGAAGGACAGCGATGACCGCAACCAGTGAGAACCACAGAGTCGTCTGCCATCTTGTCTACGATAACGTTTAGCAAAAACGGAGGATGTCAACAAACATGAAGGACACTACTTTCGATACGGAATGTACTTGACAAAGTCCACTAGACCTTGATCTAAACTAACTTGATAGGATAGAGCGATGCCAAGGGGTTTACATGCTTGGTCAGGATACGCTTAAGATCAACAGGCTCAAAAAGTACACAGAGAACAATCGAGTCAAGCGCAGTCCCATAAATCTTGAACACAGCGATTGTTGGCTAGTGCCACGAGTGACTTTGTTCCAATATGACCTGATTTACACATCCCCACCCACGAGAGCAACTTACTTGCTGCTTATCGGCATCCGCTTTCCGAGTTGAAGAAAGTCGACAGAGTACGATAGAGGCCATTACGCTAGCTATGACGAGTTAAACTAATCCCTGTATACTTCTCATAGACGTCCCAAATCGGATTTACAAAACTGATCTATCTAGAAGACACACATCTGCTAGCCCAGAGCAATCGGAACAGATAAGTTAAAGCCTCCATCAACTTGTACGCAACATGAGTTGAGATATAGAACGGTCGGATGACCCCATTTGCAAATAAAGTTTTTTTTTATAGACTTGCCTCGTTGCAATTTGGATCAACTTTTCAGCCACAAGCAAGTAGCCTGTGGAATAAACCAGCAACAAACTACAGCATGATTCGAGTCTGCACACGAGCTCCAATAGAATCCACATTCCTCGACAAATTCAAGACCCTCTGTAATCAACGATGGTCTATGAAAGACCATACCTGATAGGAAAAGAGGTCGCGAAGTCGTACGCTTATACAAGCTACGCTTGAAACAAGCACCGATCAAGTGCAACTGATGTACGGCGTAGAGCTGCAACAATCGCTCATTGTGGCAAGAGCAATTTGGTGTTACCTCAAAATGCCACCTAAAAACGATTCAGAGTCGTTCAACCGGCTCAATATTGCGCAATGATCTTCGGTTAAACAAACAACATTGAAAGTACGTGTGATAACAGTGAGGCAAACAGCTAGTAGTAGGATGCATTTTTAATACTACCACCAATGCGGCTGATAGAAGCACTGAAAGACAACGAACAGACATCGAAGGATTACTAATGAGGTCCGGACATGATGCAAATGACCAACTGGATGGTACATGGCCTACAATTAACAGGAATTCATTTAACCCGACTGCTTTCCCATCTGTGTGTATAGTTTGAAGACTAATACAGCCTGAATGGTAAAAACGACCAGAGAGACAACTGATATAAATAGTCAACAGAGGGTGCAAATTAAGTGTCATCAGCTAAATACGCCTACTACTGCTCAGCATCCTAGATCCGTAAACGTTGCAACTCTCGACATTTTAAATGTCAAATATAAGTTGACCTACCTTTTTTAACATACGCATGTTGAAAACATCCACAAAACATGACACACTGGGTCCAAGCAGTAGACTGAAAAGTTTTTTTAAAAAAAAACTTGGAGGTTTTGGTGGTCTAAAGACAGAAAACACAGCAGCAAACCGGATCATAGCTGCAGGTCTGATCTGGTAAATACGTGACAAAGTGGAAGTCAGAAATGCCGAGACGAAGTGAGAAGTCGGAAAAGACAGTGAAAAAAGAACCAATAGCGGTATTCACTGCATAGCCACCCGGTAACGAACACGCGTGACAGAGTCAACTCAAAAGTCACAAACTTCACAAAAGCTTAATAACGTACGTCTAAAAATTGACAGAATTCACGAACATAGTGCCAAATCACAATTAGGAAAGACGATGAAATGATCACAAAAATTCACACGATTTGCATACTCATCATCATCATCATCATCATCATCATACACAGCACCACATCAGTGGTTCACATTGATTCATAACCAAAATACGACTGTGAAGACTCTGACTAGCAAGTAACGAAAGCAGAAGAGATTACCTGATTGCTAAAAATAGCTTCGTTTATAATCAAACATACAAGATTAAAGCGCCTACACCATGCAAACAAACAGCCGAGCTGTAAGTGAAAGTGAAAGTAACGCGTCATCAGCAAGACAGCTTCCTTACGGCTTTCACTACCTCGTATTATTAAATGCACTCACTTCACAGACAACTTGGACAAACGACCACAACATTCACGCCACTTAGCTCGGTTAGCCGCCATCTCACCTAACGTCTCAAGCCACTGACTCCGCGAGTAGCGAGGGCTCCAGCCGGAAGACGAACCCCATCTGCAGTAGCCAACCCCTTCGTGAATGATTTAATTTGTCCACGCCGGGTCACCATTTGTCCACCTCGCACCTTACACCAGTTGGCCACAACGTTCGCAAACAGTGCTCGATGTGGCAAATGACTAGGTGGCATCCTCAGAACATGACCTAACCATCTAAGCCTGTGCGAATGTAACGACAGAATAAAAGACTATTTCATCATCACCAACGAATACCCGCCTCCTAACTTACTCGTCGCTTAATCGCTGGTGCCACCCGACAGGAGCGATCGAACGCAGACATCGGTGGTCAAATACCTGAAGACGGTTCACGCAATAACCTCTAACACTGTTTGTGGTGCTTAGAAAGTGCCAAACAGCAACACCTTACCGTCAGCATAATCAAGATCAGTCAGACTTCCACCAGGTAGAACGTCCACATATATGAGCGCCGCAGACAGTCCACCGTTATAACATCCATCACAAAACCAACAGAAAACGGTGAAAGGGGACAGTCTTGACGTATGCCGCTCCTGGTGTCAAAATTGCTAGACAGATCAACGTAAACTCTAACCTGGGTTGAAGTATGTGAACAAAGCGTCGACAGTATGTTCACATACTTGGTCGGTTCAAGGCATTCAAGGGACTGTAAAACTGCAGATTGATCTACCGGATCGAACGCATCTTTATAGTCGAGGAATAGGGCGACTGCCGGCAGGCGGTACACATGATACTGCTCTAAAATTTGGCGAAGAGTAAAAAGGTGACCTGTACAACCCCGTCCAGGACGAAACCCTGCGAGTTCTTCCCTAATGTTGGTCTACCGGGCTGCAGTGAGTCGACGAAGTATAATGGATGGTAGAACCCTAGTAATTACTGGGATCGGGCTGATTACTCTATGGTTTTCGCAACAGCCCCGCACTCCGTTCCTGAATATTCAATGACCCCAGCACGGAGGGATGGTCTCCGTTGTCCACACAAGTTGAAACAATTGAGCCAAGGCCCCTACTAACGCTTCCCCACCTTCTTTGAAAAGTGCCGGCACGAGATCATCTGGATCAGCAGGCCTGTTATGTTTGGGAGTCGAAATGTAATTGCGGACCACATTTTAGTGGGTGGTTCCAATCTAAGTTTGTGGCAGCAACACGGTAGATACAGGAGGCCGGCTAAATTAACATCCAAGGGTTCCGCCATGCAATCTAACCTCCTGGGTATGTTACAGATGAGTGTGCTATTTGCCTTGGTGATAGCGTCTCTGACAGACGGTAACCTTGGACCAGCAGCAAGGATAAGCTTGAAGAGTGCACCGATACTTCCTGAGGCAAAGCGGTTTCCATTTCTAATAAGTGTGAACACTGGTGGCGCACTGATGATGTCACTCCGTTTGGTGACGAAACGTTTGCAACCAAAATGCCAACCTCGGCGAACATGCCAATAGCAAAACGGTTTCCCTTTCTTTAACTTCTTCCATTAACTATGCCCCACGAACAGCGTTTAGGCTACGTTACAGTTTCCCTTCCAATTCCTCACTATCCGTTTCTTCTGCTATTCTACTGGATATTGCATCCTTCGTTTCTCTATGTTTTCAAGGTACAAGCAGGCGGAACTCGACGGATTTGCGATCAATTATTTGGACAAAGAAATTGCAATGGCGCCACAATCAGCACCATGTATGGCCTGGTAGATAGGCCGTCATGTAATCAAGTTATCTGTTTCCGGGTTTCCGATGACAGCTGCACTGTTGACGTTACAGCTATTGTTAACAGGTATTTGGTTATCATAAGGAAGTAATTGCTGAAGTGCCCTACACACATTCGTTCTTGGGAACACCATGCCGGTTGATTAGCTAATTGATGTCACGTGTTTTACACTAGTAGCCGAAATTCTATTCTGTTATCAAAAAGGATGGTCACAATATCAGCAAAACTGTCTTTTTGGAAAATCACAGTTGTCATCTTTTGCTCGACATGTCCCATAATGGATGACCACGTTACGCGCTCCGCAATGCATCACCTGTGCATCATAATGGACTACTAAAACAAACTAGCTGTTGAATGCACATCATCTACTCGTTTCGCTTCACATACAGTAGCTGAGAGATGAATCCAAAAGAACAGAAGGAACCACCAGCTGGAATTAACTTTGGTTATCCTGCGTTATTTTCTTTACAGATTCATCCTAAACAAGTACTGGTGAATCGTGTCACGAGCTCGTTAACAAGTTCGGCCGATTCTATGGTAGATGTTAGTTGCTTGGTTTAATGTCAGTTGAATTGGTGATAGGCTGCTGCAACTCGGAGCGCATAACGTGGTCATCCATTATGGGACATGTCGAGCAGAAGATGACAACTG
>LUCH01003783.1:18549-56437 GCA_013368495.1 Paragonimus heterotremus
CAGTTGTCATCTTCTGCTCGACATGTCCCATAATGGATGACCACGTTATGCGCTCCGAGTTGCAGCAGCCTATCACCAATTCAACTGACATTAAACCAAGCAACTAACATCTACCATAGAATCGGCCGAACTTGTTAACGAGCTCGTGACACGATTCACCAGTACTTGTTTAGGATGAATCTGTAAAGAAAATAACGCAGGATAACCAAAGTTAATTCCAGCTGGTGGTTCCTTCTGTTCTTTTGGATTCATCTCTCAGCTACTGTATGTGAAGCGAAACGAGTAGATGATGTGCATTCAACAGCTAGTTTGTTTTAGTAGTCCATTATGATGCACAGGTGATGCATTGCGGAGCGCGTAACGTGGTCATCCATTATGGGACATGTCGAGCAAAAGATGACAACTGTGATTTTCCAAAAAGACAGTTTTGCTGATATTGTGACCATCCTTTTTGATAACAGAATAGAATTTCGGCTACTAGTGTAAAACACGTGACATCAATTAGCTAATCAACCGGCATGGTGTTCCCAAGAACGAATGTGTGTAGGGCACTTCAGCAATTACTTCCTTATGATAACCAAATACCTGTTAACAATAGCTGTAACGTCAACAGTGCAACTGTCATCGGGAACGCGGAAACAGATAACTTGATTGCATGACGACCTATCTACCAGGCCATACATGGTGCTGATTGTGGCGCCATTGCAATTTCTGTGTCCAAACAATTGATCGCAAATCTGTCGAGTTCCGCCTACTTGTACCTTGAAAACATAGAGAAACGAAGGATGCAATATCCAGTAGAATAGCAGAAGAAACGGATAGTGAGGAATTGGAGGGGAAACTGTAACGTAGCCTA
This sequence comes from Paragonimus heterotremus, assembly GCA_013368495.1. Lineage (NCBI taxonomy): Eukaryota > Metazoa > Platyhelminthes > Trematoda > Plagiorchiida > Troglotrematidae > Paragonimus > Paragonimus heterotremus. Next base: position 19,406 of record LUCH01003783.1, read on the forward strand.
AACGCTGTTCGTGGGGCATAGCTAGTGGAAGAAGTTAAAGAAATGGAAACTCAGTGGCTTGAATGTTGTTGCTGTTGGTCCGAGTTGTCCGTGAAGTGAGTGCATTTAATTACATGGGGCAGTGAAAGCTGTAAGGAAGTTGTCTTGGTGATGACGATTTACTTTCAGTTACAGCTAGGTTGTTTGCTTGTGAAGTGTAAGCGCCTTAATACTGAATGTTCGAATATAGATGTAGCTATTTTTATTAGTGAGGTCCCTTCCCGTCCTCTTCTTTTTCCGTCTTTCTTTCAATAGACGGGTTGGCTTTTTTGTGGTTGTGTGGTAGTTAAGTATCACAGAGAACCACTGATCTATTGTTGTCTATGACGACAATGACGAGGTAAGGCTAGAAAAGGGTTAGTGAATATATACATACATAGCATTTAAATGACCACCAGAGAGTAGGATACTGAAATCTCGCGATGGTAAGAGCAAGCTCAGACTATAAATTGATAGTGTATGTGGGACGAGTAGAGTGAACGATAGGAAACATAACACTGACAAGACCTGGTGTATGTAAAGCAAAAAATTTGCACAACAAGCAGATTAATAAGGAAGGCGTGCTCAACAATAAAATGATGCTTCTCCTGGATAGCTTTGGTAGATGGTATGATGAAACGACCACGAATTAAAGTCGTTAAAGATAAAAAGGTCTCCATCGAAACGATTTGCTTTCCCACATATACCACTTCATGATATAATGCAGTAGCAGACAGGTGACACTGAACATAAACGTAAAATGTATTGGACCACAAAGTCTACACCGATAATTTCGACCATATTTTCAGCTTCTACGAGCAGGAAATACAGCGGTTACGCTAAGCAGAACTCACCAATACACATCCACGATCCTTTAAAAACCATTCGGCATAAAAAAGCTTAGGTTACTCTCGCGCAACCATGCACAATAAACAAGGCTGTTTTGTATGACACAGAATTAACGCAGTTATTTCACTACGAACGCAGTGGCAAATACCACACTGCTTTTTACAGCTTATTCCAGACAAACTGAAACAAGACACGATCCGAGATGTACAGCATAGTAAGTACAACTTCAGTTCTGAGGATGGACAACAGATCTTGCAAATCAGTCTTCTGCGGACGTAACAGGTGATACTGTTGTTACTCTGATAACCAGACCGCATATGTAATGTATAAGTTGTATGTTTTTTAATAGTGTTCTACCGTTCATTTGTATTCAACAGTAAGTGGTTAAAAAACCTCTTATATGGTTGCAAAAGGATCATAAGTATTCCGTACTAGCTAGGTTTTGGACCAACCCAGTAGAATCTTCTGCAGATTGAGAACACATCAGGATGTTCACGTGGCCCATGCAACTCTATACACATTTTGGGTTTTAGTAAAGTATTACTAATAAAAGGCAAGTTCCAAGAACTATAAGCATATGGAATCGTTGATGCCTAGGCCCCTATCAGGCCACATCATACAGATATTTGACCAATAGATATAGTCGGTAAAACAATCTTCCTCAAAGGGACATCTCTGCCAATCCTTGTCATCTTAGAGGTTGTTCTCCATTCCTGCTATCCAAGCGACCTAATTCTATTGGTTCAACAGTCCACTAACAGTCCAAGATGGTTTTCAGACGCAAATGGAGACCTTTTGAGGGGATTCGATCATCAATATCTTAAAACCAGCAAGATGACAAACAAATAAAACAATGACGGACTCAACGCGCATTCAAACGATCAACAACGCCATGGTGTTTCTGTCGCTGGTTCGAATCCAGCCGAAGTAATGTATTACTAAACATTAATGACCACCTGGAGAGAGAGAAAGAAACATACTCAAGATTTAAAGACTACTATTAAGACTGAACATGAAAGTTAGGGTCACAGAGTAATTACGCGGCTCAAATAGTATACAAACCAAAAATCGATAAGAAATTTACACCCGTTGTTAAAAATAAGTAGGCGAAACCTCTTGACTCCAATAAGCAACTGCACGGTCGAGTACTTATGAGAAAATGTATCATAAATGAGTGAACCATAACGCCCACGTGATACAGTTCGTCAACAGCATATGTGTAGGACCAACGTCATGAATGGGTTTAGGCGAAATTAGCCGACAACTTACGTCTATTTGAAAGCCGACCGTGTGTTTCTATATGATGTGAGTAATAGATCACAAGGTCAGGCCTGATTTGATCTCGATACGAAAACCGAGACGGAAAATACTAGTCAATATGTAAATTGACTTCATTTCATTTGTCGTGGATAACCGATTAATGAATATATTCCTGTTTAAAGTCAGTTATCTACAAATCAGTTTGAAGTAGCAAGTATTAATCGTGTCGGTTTAACAGGTGGATGCACAGTGCAGTTCGACAGTCGCCATTAACTTTCCAAGAATGTCTGTTACATTGATCAACTGAAGCACAGAAGAACGCACCATCCGAGGTCTGAACCATAGTGCGACAACCGCATGCACTTGCGGAGTTCCTGTTGGTTCTCGAATGCAGAATATATTCGTAATCAAAAGCGACCACCGAACCGAAATGTATCAGTTAGGGGACCTGAAGTTTCAACAATGCCGACTGAACTCAAATCAAGCGTTAAGCGTTATCACTATTTAATGATCGATCGGTTTCAAGGCATCTTGGATGAATTCATGTATGTAACTAGCTGACAAGACTCAACAGGGTTTACATAATGTCCTCTAATATTATTACGATTTCTACCTGTATCTGGTATTCACCACATATTTAGCCGCCAATCCAACAGGGATAGCGAATAAGCATAAACCGTGGGTAGCCGGAACCGCTTGTTCTCATCGATCTGAAAAACAGGAGGTTAACCGAGTACACACCAAACGGTGACTTACGTAATAGTCTGACGTAAGCGAGTATGTCTGAACGTAAAACAAACTCAGAATAAATACTGGATTGCAAAACACTCTTAAAAATGACGCCGAAAAGAAGAACTAGCAGCGATATAATGCATAATCTTTGTTCATACTGATTTCACTATATTTTTGTTTGACGAGATGTAGCGAAATCATTTCGAACAAGGATCTTGAAATACACCCAGACCAGCTTGTTTTCTTGACGCTGGATTGTTGTACAATTTTCGTAAGTCCACCGCGAAAATGAATGCATTACATATCCTCAGTCATTTCTGAAAAACCCTGTTCGATGTGTTATGATAGAAGCGGTAACACAGGCCATAAACTTCAAATTTGAGGAAAGAGAAATATTAGGAGAAAAAAGAAGGGCAAACAGTAACACAATCGATGACATACCAACTCGATTGATTCTTGTATCAACGACGCCAAAACAGACAGAATAGATAAATGTTAAAAATATTGTGGTGTCGACACCAGTCTCTCACCAATTTGGATCTCCTTTAGCATTCTGGCTCTCGGCTGTGTTGAACAACTGATTGAGTGTTTTTGTAAAGGCCAGAGGCCAACTTTTGAACAATGAAGAAAACCTCTGAAATAGAAGGTGGGTGGTGAAAAGAGAAAACTATAACGAACATGCGTCAACCTATTTCAGGTGGCAACATCGAAATGCACATGGAAACATTGTAAACGATCAAGCTTTAATCGCAAGTCTCAGATCAAGTGGTTTCACCAGTAAGAAGATCAAGTTATAGAGAGTCTGTATACAATAGGGTAAAAGTTGTGGTAACCAGCGCAATTAGGCAACAAGGAGTTAGCAGGTCTACATAAAGCGAGACAAAGGAATGAGTGAATATCTCGATCATTGCTACTAACGATAGAAAACGAAGCCGTGGAAATCAACTCGTATTTAGATAGCACACTTCTACTCGAATTCGGTGGTATTGTGGCTTGAGTAACCATTTGGCGTTACTGGCATCAGAGATTTTAACGGAACGAAAGATGCAAATAGCTGAAAAATCTGCCAACCTCTGTATGCAGAAACGTGATTTATCAAAATGTGTAGCCTTGTCACATAGGGAATTCCAATGCCGATTCGACTGACCATCAGCTACCTTAGCCTGATGAACGACAGGTGCACGTTAAACAACGACGTAACTTGGACCGAATTTTAATGGTACTACTGCCTGAATAGCATATGACGTCTTCCGAGTGCTGACGGTTTCACTACATCACGCTCACAAAGGCAAGCATCCTGCCAGCATTTAAAACAGTACATAGCAGAACCAGCACAGACTGTTTTTCTTGGTTGACCGAGGTTCATTTTACACGAAACCATTCGCAATATAATTCTGCACCATGTGGACTAGCTGGTGGAGATACTGGTGATATAACACTACAACTACACGTACATTGCAAACTGACCAAACCTGTGTTACACAATAAGAGAGGCAGTATCCAGGACCACTAACTGAATACACTTCTGGTCAAACAGACGACGCAAACAAGTGACGATGATCGGTCTTCGTAAATCTCGTGAGTGACGCGTTAGCAACAACACAAACTAGTGAGAAAAAGTTGGCAAAACAAGTACGCTGGATTGTGAATAACAACCAAGATGTCTGAAGACAAGGCGAAATCGACTAGCACCGCCCCATTGTTTTAGTAATACAATGTGGTTCGTGTGGCCCTTATACCGTGAATTTTAATGATACCGTGAATTACCGACATTTCAGAAAGCGGACGATTTTGCCTTGAGTACAACTTCTTTTCATTTTTGATGACAACTACCATAATTGTCAGGGCCGACCTCCTTGTGCACCAATAAAATCATAATCGAATAACCAATCACCCCCATACAATGGCACAAGTTTAACGTGAAAATATATCACGTGAATTTTTAAAACAATCGGTGGACTACTATAGAGGGCAATGAAGAAGTGTGACACACTGTTCATATTCTGACTTCTCTAGATTTCATAATATTGTCACAGAAACCGTTAGAATGCGCTGTGTTTGCGTAATCGCGACAAGATGTTGCTAACTGATAACCTTCAAGCGGTACAACAATGCTAAACGCTACTTTTTCATTCTGCTAAGTACTTCGGAATGCGCTTTACGGTCTAAAAATGCAAAGTGCTTCTGCAAGATTGCTGTGATTACGTAGATTTGATGTTAGATAACGAAGCCATGGAGGTTGTTGATCGGTTTGTATACCTGGGAAGCTGCATCAGCGGTGGCGGAGGTGTAGGGAATGAAACAGAAGCGCGTATTTCCAAGGCTAAGACAGTGTTCGCTAATATGAGACACTTACGGCGACAGAGAGGTACTTCCCTGAAACTTAAGGGTCGCGCATATCAGACAACAGTGATGGCTGTATTAGTTTACGGCAGCGAAACCTGGCCATTCAGGGTAGAAGACGTGAACCGTCTTCAGGTATTTGACCACCGATGACTGAGTTCGAGCTCTCGTATCTAATGGTACCAGCGAGTGAGCAACAGGAAGGTTAGGAAGTGGGTGTTTAGCACTGATTGTCAGACGAGTTCTCTCGTTCAATCCTCACATTCGCATGGACCTAGATGGTTAGGTCAGGTACTAAGGATGCTAACTAACCGTTCGCCATACCGAACACTTTGCCGACGCCGCCACCGACTGGCGTGAGGTGCGAGGTGGACAGATGATGACCTACCGTAGACAAATGAAATCGTTCACAAAGGGGTTGGTCACTGTAGATCGGGTTCGTCTCCCAGGCTAGGGACCTTGCGACTCCCAGAGTCAGTGGCTTGAGACGTTAGGTGAGATGGCGGCTAGCCGAGCTAAGTGGCGTGAACGTTGTCGTTGTTTGTCCAAGTTGTCTGTGAAGTGAGTGCATTCAATGATATGAGGTGGTGAAGGCCGTAAGGAAGCTGTCTTGCTGATGACGCGTTACTTTAACTTTCACTTACAGCTCGGCTGTTTGTTTGCAAGGTGTAGGCGCCTTGATCTTGTATATTTGAATATAGGCGTACCTATTTTTAGTAGTTAGGTCCGTTTTCCTCCCCTTCTTTTTTACTCTCTTGTCACATAGGTTTTTTCTTTCTTCTTTTCCTTCGCAATTGTGTGCCAGTCAAGCATCAGTGTGAATTACTGATGTATCGCCGTCTATGATGATGATGGTGATGATGATGCAACTCTCACTCGATTCGGAAGTCAAAATCTTAGTTCAACTGTACGGAAACGTGGTTCTGATAAATCAAACTTATTTAGCGAAACAAACTCTTGGAAACCAACAAATCTGGTTGTTTTAGAGAAACCTGACAGATTGGACAGGCAGAAATCCGTATATCTGGTCAACTTTGCGAACACAATGGGAACGTCGTGTAACTCAGTCTAAATACGCAACTTCATATGTTTCCCGACTAGTCAAAGTCGATTTCAGAGATGCGTACCGAAATTCCTGCTTCAAAGAAATTTGACAGCAGGATTTTGTTACATGTATCACGTGCACATCACACTTCAAGTGACCTTCCCCGTTCCCTGATTAACAGTTGAAAGTACTCAGATTGGGTACATTCTAGCACAATACGTGGAACCGATGCGCCGATGAATTACTTCTAGTCGTCAATAACCGAGACACGTTTTGTGACGAAGTCTTTCCCATCCCAGTTATCCATTGAATAAATTTGCCATCTTTGTCTGGCCACGTGGTTGGTTAGATCGTTTTGCTTCCAGTGCCCTAGAAAGCCATATAAGCCAATAAATGAGGAGGACGTGCTGTCATTTATGGTACGCATCATCAATATCGTTGGGTTTGATGCTTACGCTATAGTTAAATGGTCTGGACAATGTTTTCTGCACGGTTAATACTGTCTTAAGTGGTGATGGTCGATAGAAACAGGATGTGATCTGAGATGTCCACAAGCGCCATCTCAAACACATTAGGTAAGTAACTGCACCTAACCATGGAGTGACCGGAATACCTCCAGCTTGAAGTCACCTATTGTAACACCTCCATATATCACAGTGGAAAGACAGACGAATAGTAACTGCGACATTGTTGAAGAGGCTGGTTTACGTGTTACTTCTGTCATTTACAGCAAGCTCCATATAGTCCGCAGATAAGCGCAGATAGTCCAGAACACTTGAATGATGTGAACAGAAACTCAGTTTGCTCCAACATCCTTGGTGGTTCCATGTTACAAAGTATGACAACATAAATATTAAGTGTTCATTGTTTAAAAGTCGCTGGAAACACACGACTGACGTTGCGCATGTCGCTACTCATCGCACATGCATACCAGGCTGTTCTCAACCATATACCTTACAACCTGAACGGCAGATGCGCGAGTTAAAAAGCAAAAACTCACTTATCAGTCAATTTTGCCATGTTTATAGCACTCATTACGGTCCTGAAATCAACACAGATGGTCTTGGAGTAGAATAGGGGTACAGCAAGTTTATGTAAAAATTTGCGGACCCCAAGTGAATCGGACGAACAAGGTAGAAACAACTCCCAAATGAGTTAGTACTCTCTAACTTGTGTATCTCCCATCAAATTAACAAGTTATGTGATTGGGATCAGCAGAGTAGGTATAGCCCATCAAGGGCAACAGTTCAGATATGTAAGCACAGAAGTGACCACGTCTCGTAAAAAACCCCAACACATTCAATATCAAGATATGCCACTTAGCAAGAACAAACGCTTTACGACTGACGGTTACTATAAGGCTCGTGCGAAAGGTTTATACCTAGAGCCGTCTAAGCCTCACTGAGCATTGTCAGCAGAATGAAAGTAGTACTCACGCTTAACTGCCATGACATCGTGATCGAAAAGCAACGCGTTGATCTTCAAAGCTTGCCCTCTTACCACACCTATTCAAACCATTATCAGTAAACGCCAAGTGAACAAAAGAAGCACCAAGACCAAGGTAGAAATCACTCACAAGTTGTGTGACAAATGACTGCTTAGAAAGACTATATCATTGTGCAAAACGTAGAATAGCTGTGTGTTGAACGTCATTCTGAGGAGAATGAATTATTAAGTAAGACACTTCCAGAGGCTATAACACATCAGTTATTTCATTTGACAGCTGCTGTTATCAATACATCAGGCACATGCGCATGCTCGACGATGATGTTGGAAATAAATTTACACCGCAATTTCAATTCTCTGAATATTCCACCCAAGTCCCACCATTATTTATAAAATTAAAGTGTGGTGTATTCTTGTAGACAAGAGAAGATTCCGGGATTAACGCAGGCAGTGCTCACAATTCACAGTTCGCACATGCTCAGACAAACTGAAGTCTGACAGATTGACTGTCGGTAGTCGACCTTACTTGTCTGAAGACAGTTGGCTCTAATTTGTTTGCTGCGGGTTTTGCTTTAACATTCGGACTGATGTGCACCTTCAGCCACTTAATTTTAGACAGGTAATCTTTGTTGTTGTACCAATCTTAAGATTACGATTCACCAGAATGTATGAAATGAGTCTATACCACAGTCTGTGTCTCCTGAAAATTCCGCTTAAGGATCGCCAGCATTTCGTAGTGGCATAGGTGGAAAACTAGTGGAAAAGGAAGCCGATAGAAACGGTGGCCAGAAGCCATGAGAAATGAACTAACATATACAGTACCCAAAGCAGCTTAGTTTGCTAACCATTCAATGCGTTCTCCTACCTAGTGGATAACATAATTTAAAAAACACCCGTCAAAAACAAGGCAACAGAACACAACGAAGCTAATTTATCGACAAATCAACATCCGGCCAACATTCCCATAAAGGATTTTGAAAATTAATTGAGACAGTGGGTTTTTCAAATCAAATTGCCAACAATCATCGCTTAGTGTGCGTGGCTCTGGCAGAGCACTAGATTACGTAATCTGATAATCGTGTTCATAGTTGTCACCAAAATCCGTAGCTTGATTGTCTTGAGTTCATTGATGGCAACTTTATATTAAACCCTCAGCCCATTTAGTTGATAAGTAGTTACCATAGTGATAATAAAAGCTGGATGAGACTCAATCTGACTCTATTTACCCATATGGATTACAGATCACGGTCAGGGGAAGCAAACCAAGTTCGAGTCCAGGACAATGGGTTGGCGATTAGTGGGAATTTGATTTGAATCAATCAGATATTCTAAGTACTTTTTTAATATCCTGTCGCTAAATTGCCCCGATAGTGATTAACCGACAAATTAGTTTCGATGCGTACTGCTATCTCAAGATACTGAAGATTTCGCCTTATTGATGAGGTACGGAGCAGTTCAATATCAATACACGCCTGTGATGGATTGAAAATGAAACAACCTTAACGTTATTCTAATTTAACTGTGTACTGACTGTAAAGAAGAAACAAGGATTAAATTACTCCGAACTCGTTCGTCTTGAATTCGAAATAATGGTATGGCATGGTGAGAGATAACAATACAGTGTAGATATTCGGGCAACATGAAACACAAGCACACGTACTTTTAATATGTCTAATGCGGACAGACGAACTGAACATCCAAGTGTTTCTTCTGAGTCTTCTAAGAATTCCGTCACCCCAGAGGACCACCGGCGAAGCTTAAGAAGAAGAGGGCAGACAGAAATAGTGTTAGTAATAGACTGCATACGAAAACAAACTCCCATAGGTTGTAACTGCATAGAAAACAAAGCAAAGTGAACGATAAGCAGATCCAGAGCGTCTATACGACGACTAAGACAGATCGGCCGGGCTGACACTATAAACAACCATAAGACTGCTTAAAAATCAACGATCATTTGACAATAACATAAAAGCATCAGCCAAGAAAGCCTAGCTTTGCTGACAACGGTGTTGTCACCGGTCTTGGTTTAGCCCACCTAGTCGATATAAAATACGTGGACGACCCAGAAACGAAGCTGCGACCTTGAACACGACTGACCGTGAGTGGCTCTGCTGGAAACACTAACCATAGCAATGGTGTTCAAAATAAGACTGTTCAACCATTATCACTGATCAAAATGAACTAAATGAACTACGAAACAGCTATGGTATTCAACTTCGTGTTATATGATCCCGCCTAAGATGGACACAGAATGTCTACCACCTTCTTCACTTCTTCTACAGTAACAACTGTCAAAATATACCTCTTGTCTTATAACATTGTGGATTAGTAAAGCTATGATGGTGAATTACATCAAACAGGTAAAGGGTTGAACTACTCAAATTGAATATCTAAAACGGTGAAGTTTTAGAAGGACACCGGAAGAAAATTAAATAATTAGAAAACAACTATCTCCTAGTATTTAGTAACGAAGACAACGTGAAATGTACTTAATGGGTTTAATAGTAGCCAACAGGTCGATGTAAAAATAGCTGAAACAAAAAGTCGATTCTCATCAGCTTTCACGCGTTAATAACACACAGAGAGCACAAAGTTCTCGAGGGGAATCCGCTTCATACACTCTGTCCAATCACAAACATGTATCGTCTAAAAAAAACGAACGGTTAACGGAAAACTGAATAAATACCTGTGACTTTTTAAGCTTATCTTGACACTGATTAGGAAAACCAAGGAGGAGATAAAGTAACTGTTAAATCCCTTTCAGCGTACAGTAGAACCTTTCGGACAGTGATTAACAAAGCCTCGATTAACTTGAGAAGCTTCACTTGGATGGAGGTTTAGATCACGTGGAGAAGATGAAATTACTTCGGTTTTGTCCGGTATGAACTGAGTGTTTAGCTATCGGTGGAATCAAGCTTCAGTTCAAGGTCATACGGCTATTATATGGTTGACTCGCCGAGTGACGAAGCCACCTTGACAAATGCACCTAGTCCAGTCTCTTCAGCCGTCCATCTGTGCTTCCAATGAAACCGCTCAAGCTTATTGAGGTTTTGTTAATCACTCGCCAAAAACCTCGGTTGTATACTGAGAACTTAGCAGTTATATTGCGTCTCCTCGGTTTTCCTAAGCACGGTCAAGGTAGCTTTGGGAAGCCAACAGTAGTTACTCATGTTTCCAACCATTCGTTTGCTTTCATCTGAATGTCATATGCCTGTGACTGAAAATAGTGTACGGACTGAACTTCCGTCCAAACTGTTTCAAAAGAACTATTTCAAGAGATCATGTCGAAAAGCGAAGAAGCCAAGGATAAACATCGGTTACGGTTTGCTGAACATAAAATAGACAAAAATCGCAGGGTCACATGAGTGACTATTTCGATTAAGGGCTTCCGGTGTGAGCACCACATTCCAAAGGTCGTTTGTTAAGGATTTCTTAGTGTTGTGCAGTAATTCTTCCTCGCTTTGGACTGACAAGCAGCTAACTTTGAGGAAACCATACAGCAACCACTACCAGAATTTACAAAACAGTAAAAATGATTGCAAAATAAAATGAATGAACACATTTTGATGGCAACCACATCACAGTTGATGAGCAAGATCAGAAAATGATGGCGACAACAGTAGCGACGGAAACGGAGGGATCGAGTCTTGCTAGCTCTCTGCCAGGTAATACTATCCTCAGTGTCCCATACCTTCAAATAACTTAATCCTAAACGGCTATAAGTAAAATACTTTTAACGATCTGTCGAAGGTTTTGTGGGTGTTTGAGTCCGTTACTGGCATACGAACAAACTATCGTTTCTTATCACACATTAAAGAGACTAGTCCACAAAACAGGGTGCTCATACACATTCGCCGATGTTGTGTCCTGTAACGGCTACACGAATAGTTCACTCAGTGACCACGCGCACTTAGTTGAAAACCTCTAGATTCATTCACAAACGGAGAGAGCAAACAAACACAGTTGATCACGTATATGGTCAAATCGAAGTGATTACAGAGATCAATAACAACATAAAATAAGATAATAAGCGAGTGAGTCTTCGTAATTAAACGACCAATCAGAATGCGGCGAGACGATGATGGACAAAACCATCAATACTCCAATGGGAAGTAACAAATAACTCATTAGTCAGAACAACACGCTTAATACTAGGGTGTTAGAAAAGGAGTTTGGCCCTAATAGATGTACACCCGTATTACCTCACAGGCATGATGTTAGGTCTTACAAACGGTTACAGGGCCACCAAGCAGCATGACAAACATCAAGAAGGAGCAAATGCCGTTGCTCATGAAGCAATTCGTGGTGACGCTATATACAGTTGATCCGATGTTGACTTTCAAAGTTTTGTTCTCAGCTGGAAACAAGAGGTCACTGTGGTGCATACATATCATTGTAACCATAAACTATGATCCCAGTTTGTGCGTACATAGTGGATTGTTTGTGATGCTAAGGCTACCTTGGACCCAGCCGAACAGGTTCTAAGGTTTAGCAATTGTGTTAGGTTGGTCCGGTATGATTTATATTGCCGTAAGTTTACACCGAAAGTAAATGTGGCGGACCTTGCTCAAGTATAAATAGGGCAACGTGTGCTCTCTAGTCAGGTCCGTAATGATATATATATATATATATATATATATATATATATATATATATAAGTAAAGATAGGAAAGGATAAGCAATAGCGCGTAAACAGAAGCTACCAACTAGATCAGTGTGAGTTTTTAAAGCGACGCTGAATAGCTGGTAATTAGTCCAACTACACAATCCGCTGAGGAGGATAGGCAATACGATGAACACAAGCGCATAGTGAGAAAAAACTGTGACAGAGATCGCATAAAACTTAGGCGTTTCGCACGACAGCGTGTAAATGATTACCGTGGCTAATGGCAGTTGCAATAATCGTGCAACTTGGTAACAAACGTCAGGCAGATGTGTTTCCAGTCTGGACCGAAAACGTTTAGCGCCGGCAAGACGATAGAGGAAGTCCAAAAAAGCGTAGACCAAATTATTGTAATCGACGGATTCTCCTAAAGTAACGAAAGTAAGAGGAGACGAGAAAATGAAGGGAATAATAGACATCAGAACCAGCAGTAACGAAGTGTAGACTGGTGTGCATGTTACATATATAACACAAAGTACCTAAAATTAACAATCTAACCAAGTCAGATCTGCAAAGAACTCTTAGAATTCACTGCCAATGAGGCTGTCTCTCGTGTTTCATAAACACTACCAACCAATCCGACGAACAACAGTGAACTGATAATGAGCAACAATCGAGTAGTAACTAGTGATAAGTTTCCGTGTCACTCGAAAACGGTAATGGTTGGTTCGAACCCAATTATCGCGGCACAGTTTTACACATGGGTTAAAAGACTGGCTATATATGGTTGTCTGGCCTGACCTCCTACACAAAACATCTGCAAACGTGTGTCTTCCGAATACAGTATTACACTGCCAACATCATCCCTTATGTTTCAGAAAACGAGAGGTTACCTGAACATTCTAGAAACACTGGGTTCCTTTAAGCTATCTGAGTTAGACAGCAACATCTTTTAATTCTATTTACGATACACAGCCTAAATTCGTTTACATCAGTCAGCAGGAACGCATAAAGCAGTTTGTGCACACACATACATAAAGTATGTCGGTTTACAGATTTGACATCACACAGTGACCAATGTCAGGCGAAAAATGCTAAAACAAATGCATTTAAGCGTAAGTAGCGAAAGCATTCGATAGGACTTGGGGTTGAACCTAAGGTCGCATAGGCGATAGTCAGCGTTCTCATCCCAGAGACATACTGGGTACATAGGCTTCCAGGTTTTGAGGTGTCACTTAGCCTAGTAGATATATTGTTTGAAAACCAAGTTGCACGTTTTTGTTCGGTAAGTGTAATGTCTCTATTTCTAATTCATGATTTTTTGTTTTCATTGCTTACGAAGAACGAAAATCCGCCGTCCGTACATACATGAACCAAATATCCACCCGGTGAATGAAAAAGGGTTCGGACTAACATAGCCACTAACGTAATTATTTACAAACAGTTACCAAAAACCAATAGGGTAACCAACTGTGGTTACCCTATTGGTATAGTTGGACACCAAACGATAATTACGGTTTGAGAAACGGGTTTTGTACTCTGCACATAAATATACGAAAGCGGAGTTACAAACACAACGAGTCTCAACCCTCACCATCCGAGTCTAGTAAATTCGCATCTTCATCAATATCGTCTTCAGGATTCGAGTTAACCGAGTGAGCGACCACTTTAGACTGCACATACGTTTCCGTAATACGCAATAACATGTGCCACAGGGCGTTGGTCAGACGAGCCAATCCACCGTCCAGTTGATGGCTCACAAAACGGTGCATATCCACACACAAGTTAGTGAGGAGCTAAGAACATCAAAAAAGAGATTGAATACAATAGAACCTTAAACAGATATAACTGTTTTAAGCTTGCTCGTGAAAATCAAACTTTAAAAAAATATTTTATAGCAAAACCCACTTCATTCGAAACCACCAATGCCGAGCGCAGATACTTTGTAAAAAAAAAAAGTCGCATGTACTAACATGTCCGCAGAGCACTGACAACTATCTACCACTTAAACGCGACGAGCAAGTACGACGTGATCAGATAACCGTGAAAAGTTGAGAAGACACAAGCTGAAAACCCTCTGAACAGTATTCGTCTAGCTCCTGATGAAGCATACAGAGAAAGGTTTAGATAGTTCAACAAACCAAAGGACGGGGCATTATGCGTACGTCAGGTGACGCAAGCAGATAAACAAAGTCGCCGGCAGTAGAGCATAACGCATCGTAGGAGGCTGGGGGCGATCATCAGTGTAGGTCAATGACGTCCGACCACGCAACGGATTAGTCGGTTTGGCCATCTGCTACATGACGTGTGAATACATCAATGCACTCACCAACGAACCGAGCCAGAATCATGAGTACTGTGGTTTAAACTGATGCCCATCATGAGACTAAGGAAGCTATCTTTAAGCATAAAAGAAACTTGAATCGCTGCACTGTATGGATGTTGGCAAGCATTCGACTGTTAAATTCGGCTGATCTATTTCAGCCTACAGGCGAAAGGAAGCGCAGCAGTTAATGCAGCACTCAATCGTACTGCGTAACTGATTTGTCCGGCAAGCCATGAAACATGAGATCAGTCGCTGTGCAACCCACTGCCAACATGTGCACATTCCGTGAGAATGCTTCGGCCATGCGTCGATAAGTAGGAGCTAAGCAACAGTTGTCAAAATAATCTTACTCATCACCTCTTACCGTTAAATCAGCTCCGAAACTTGGAGCACGACATATGAGTATCAGGAATCGGATAAATCGAAGCCATTCGATCCATTACACATGCACAGGGGCCTAAGGATGGCTCGAGATAGAACATACTCTGGAAGCAATGAGGAGCACGGTTTCGAAGAAAATGTCAACATTAAAGGTAAAATTCCGGGAAAAAAATAAAGGCGTTTGAAACTCGCACAAGCTCTGGCTTCATTTTTTTCGATGGCGATTCGAACGCATAAGGAGGGCAGTGCTTGCCGGGAAAACGACACTCCGACCAAATGGAGATGTGTATCAGCATACATAAGCAATTGATGAGCTATGAGGCAGCTTTCTCAGGAAAGTCTGGTTTCAAACAACACGTTGCAATAAGTGAATCAGCAGTGGTTATCATATTATGTAAGCCCAAAACGCGGTTGATCAAGTAGCTACCGTGATGTGGCGAGTAAAATAGAAGCGAGATCAAGAATCAATATTAGCATCGATAGTCATGACTGAACAACCAAATGATTGGTCGAATAAGTTAACAGGAAACAGCACATGCATGTACGGAGACAGCCGGAATAAAAGCTAGTCAGCATTGGAATGAACAGCACACTCACATCTAAAGCGTATTCATCTGGACACAACAGTCGTATATGAAAAGCAGCCAAAACACCTGATCCACTTTTTATGGGAAGACTAAGCTAAACTGTCACGAATAGTGATACAATAATAAATGCGGTTATTCGTCGCCGATACGTAAGTATCTCAACATTAAAGCTCGCCATTGACTTAAGATATTCATGTTTCTTCGAGCAATCACGACAGAACGATATGCTAAATGTATGCAGACCATCAATGGAAGCCATAGCCGGAAGCTATAATTACGTGTTGGAAGTTCAATCCAAAAACAGGATACGAGATTCAAGCTAACCGATTAAACGAGAGACACGTTTGGATGAGTAGATATCGATTGTACCGTGGCCGAGACGAAAAAAAGGGCATACGCACAAACACTCATTCGTGAGAACTGAATGCAGAGCAGATGTCAGCCATACAAACACACTCAAGTCTGCCAAACAGATTAGTGGCAAAATGTGAATCAAGAAAGCAATGTGGAATGCGGATGCAGAAGAGTTCTTTTAAAAGCTCGAAGCACAATGTTCCATAATGACGGTACGATGAGGCCAAATAAAAAGACAGCAGTATATATATATATATATATATATATATATATCACAATCATTAGCACTGTAACAGTTTTGGAATACAGAAACCCTGAAAGTCATATGAAACATATCAGAGATACGACATATGATGGTTAAAAAATACCTGAAGAACTTCGGCCTCAAACTCGGATTCTTCTAAGGTGTGATGGTCCGCCTCCAGATCGGAAACCAGGCGGTTCAAACATAATTTGAAATGATTGTCAATGCAGTTTTGAAAAATGCTCTGAAACCAACAAATATATATGAAAATGAGAAGAAAACTACTGACTCCTTGTTGTGGATTCAGTTTCACATAGTACAATGGAAGAGAAGAGAGACTATAACAGTTAACGTGGCATTACGTTATAAACGTAATTCACCATGCCTGCCAATCATATACTCTGTACTCCCGATAGCTGGTAATAAGCTGTCAGTAAAAATTGTTCAAAACGAATGAAAAACAGAGTCTCCTTAGATGCCGCAGTCAAACGATGGGAGGACGGTTTTTTTAGTGCAGGACAAAAACGATGAAGCAAAGAACACACTCGAATGAAGCGCGAAACAAAGGACGTTTATCGCATGTCGGAAGCACATTCAGAAACGACTGGGAAATGAAATCAACGCCAGCAATGACGTAAAGCAAACTGAACCGATTTATTCATGTTTCTGTATATTAGCCATGCATTTGAGCGATATCTGCGGCAGCTTCAAAAATGAAGCAGTTTGGTACAAACACAATACTTTAAATATAAAAACAGTGGCAATGGAATGTTTCTTATTCAGTATGTCACGAATATCAATACTGATAACCTATTGAGACCACCTACAAGCTTTGCGGGGTTTGCAAACGAATCACCATTACCGTTATCCACATCATCCATTTCAACGCATGAACGATTAACGGTAATATCTGGGTGTCGTACAACCATGGGAAGAATAATAAATCTGGGTTCATGGGGAAGAGATGAAAAAAACATGGAAACAAAGTGTTGAAAATCCGTGGTTAAACTCAAATATTCAAACAATCAGAGCACATGTGAAAATCAGACATCTACAAAACAGTGTCCTCACAGCGTTCAGCTTTTGGTTTCGAAAACTGGACTTGTTTTACAGGTAACTCAGTCACACAACAGCAAAGACAGATCGAAAATTCAAGTCAGCCGTACATGGTAATTGCAAACAGTATATTCAACAGCTGTTAGATGACGGGTATAATATACAATCAGCTGGTAACAGTCGTTCACTTCCTCACTCAGTTAAGAAGAAAAACACACCCACTTAGGAAGGAACTGTCAATTTCAGGTCAAATTAACAAGGCAAAATTCGTAAGGCCAACAAATTAAAATGTCCACTGAGTTCGTTTTAGAAGTTATGCGGTTGGTTTCAAAAGAAAGACAATATAATACGAAAACATTTGCCGAAACACGTATATTAATATGATGTTTATTCTGACCAGACATGTGCATCACAAAAGCATTAGAAGGTGGGGTGGGGGAAGAAAAACAGCTATGGTGTAAAGTATCGTAAATCTGACAGACAGGTCGTTGGAATCATATCAAGTAGCATACGAGACCATGTGACGATCCCATCGTTCCCGGAGAAGCATTCCACAAGATCTTGAACCAAATACTCAATTCGGAGCACGATAGCGATGTCTAATGGTTTACTAAAAACTTGGGTCCGTTACCGGTACTGACTACCTGGGCAAGGCGACCCACTCGCCACCGCGTAGTTCCAAATACTTCGAGCTGGTAATCAACTGGTCAGTGGTGACTGAGCTACGTGTATAGTATACCAGGGATTACTACATAGAACAACAGTTAACGGGACCATCAATAGTGGGAGAAAAAGGCAATGTAGTCAGACAACGACATGAGTATAAAGTGTGAAGACCAGTGAGTAAAACCGGTAGGTTAAAGGTACCAGATTGGGGGCTTTGTGATCTTTCAATTCACTGGATAGAAACTTTATCCAACATGCCATGTCGCAGTCAACGATCTTCTTGAACTAACAGTATGAATGACTTCAAATTAATTCACCCGTTATTATCGCCTCTTACAGTAACGCTCCTTAAGAGTACATCTCGTCAGCGGTGGTTCAAGCCACAAAACACTCTCACCAGGCTTATGGTCATGTAAGCACGCATGAATGTGTATCGTCCATTTACTGCAGAATAATCCAAATTGGTTAGCTAGAAACGTTTAACACTCTATCCAAACGTCGGGAAAACAGCTACATAAGAAAAATGAGATTGATGTATACAAAAATACGGGCGCTAGTGATCACTTAAGTTTGGTCTCCGTGTGCGATAAGTGATTTTTCCAAATAAAATCGGTGGATGTGACTAACGAAACGTTTATTTTCGATATGCCAAAAAATGTGCCATTATCGAGAAGGGGAATAATGGTGGATACACACAGATTTAATGTCGAAAAACTGTGTACGACTTTGATGTCCCAACTATTCCGCAACAGTCTTTGTATACTTCTCCACATTACATCTGAAGGGATACGAACAAATAGGATAGAACGTAAATGTTGTAGAAAAGCTATACCTTATTATACTTCCCGACCGTTCGTGTTACGGAGTGATACTAATTCGGAGAACCTCACCCAGAGTTGTCGGTCTAAAATCCAAACTCAGTTGGCAGTGATGTGGTTAGCTCAGGGAGGCAGTGAATAAGAAACATGTCTCATTCCTATCGACGTCACGCCCGACAGACATATTAAGTCACATCAGGCAACTGAGCTGCAACAATGGCTGCAGTTAACCGTTAGGTGATGTAGATACTTCTTCTAACCTCCTTACATAATTGGAGGATAATAATATTGCAACTATGACAATAGCTCTGCTGTACGTTTATCGGATCGTGCTTCTTTACCTAGGCATTCCTACCGTCACTCCAGTATACACGCATAAAGATGCGATATGTTGATAAATTTGTATGCGTATATTCAGTTCGGTCCGCGAGCCCTTTGAAATGAACGTGACTACATCAAAACATCGGCAGCTCGATGAACGGAGAGTAGGCAAAAATTCATACAATACTACAAACGATAGTTTGCGAGTAAAGAAAACACTCCCAATAGTTGGTTAGTTGTGGATAAACTTGTTGATCAACTTGAACAATACAAGTGCTATCTAATACGCCCGCATGTCAAAAGCATGCGTAGAGATCAACAGGAAAAAAAGGAACACTAAGAAGACGAGAAACATCATGACTGACTCTTCAATGGGTGCCAAAACGGGACTGCCTTGCAGAGAGTGATAAACCAAAATTGTTTACCAACTTAAAAGGAAAGTGTATTAATGTCTGTAATAACAAAGTTGCTAAGAGGGAGAAAAAGTGAAAAATTAAATAAACCAGAATCAGTTCCAAACATTATTTCAGCAACATTCCTGAGTAAACAAAAAACAGAAGTCAATGGGTACTCACCACACGTTCAATAATCGGCGATACAGTTAACAACGTAATCGGATACATCATGCAGCGATTTCTCACCTGCCTTAGCGTAAGAACGCTGCTGTTTCAAAAACTCCGTATAACCAAACCAAAGAGCCCTACCAACTTTAGTTTTCTATCAACACGTGAGAAACAAACCTCAAAATATTTGGCCAAACCGAGTAACAGAAGCAACCGAATCAATATGTGAATGGCAAAGGCAGTACCACATACGGTCTACTAGTTGAACAAGGCGTACAATAATACTTCCCAGATGTAACGTTAGCGAACTAAAATAATTTTGTAAAATTCAGTGATAAGCGTGTGAGTCATTGGAAATCACACTGCCCAGCCTCCGTTGCCCCAGGTTTGAACACCCGAAAAGAAAATTCATATAACTGACGTAACAAGTAAAGCGATAACTAGGGCGGATCTGGTGTTCCATTTTATGACAGATCGTACAACCGAATAGCCGTCACTAAAAACGTTTCTTCAATATTAGTAACATAAAAATTGTATACTACATTCGATCATCAGGCTAATTGAATCGAAATAAATGTGAAAACAGTAAGTAGGACGAGTCAGGAAAACGGTTAATAGAGGGTTATAGACAGAGCATTTGTTACCAGTTACGTAATCAGTGTCCGAAATTGTGGGCTCGATTGATTGTGGACCAGCAGAAATTAGGTGACTGCACAAACTTCTTCAGAGCGCAGAGGTCATGGTTGCGAAATCGGATACCAATGGCTTCGACAATAGCTAACATTCGGAATCCCGCCATTTTTGATCGATTTCAATCAACTAGCTCCACGATTTTGAACAATGATTATGTAGCTGGAAAAAAACACGCCGTCCATAGCCTCTATTGACCTTTTCCTGGTTCAACCTAGTAACTGTTTTCATATTTGTTATTTTATAATTGGTCTGATGATCAAACACAGAAAACAAGTCTTGCTCGCCAATTTATCGCTGTCATTAGTTAAACAGATGAGAGAGGTGTGGCATAAGTGAGATTTCGGAAATTTCATTATTTCAAATTGAACACTACTCACACTTGGTCGCCGCAACCTTCGCATTCAGATAAGATCTTTGGCTAGAGTACTTCGAAAGGAAGCAATAACCTCGAGTTTCGCTCTATTCACGCAAGGTTGTGGTTGAGCGTTTGAATGTGAGTATTCGGTCATGCGATCAGTTATTGGCGTGATTTACACGCTGGTCCTGCAAACACGAGAGCCGGAATGCGAATTCCGGGCTGCATGATGACAGACACGATTGATAAGCTCTGATAAAGGCAAAACTCGAGTCTAGTGCCTCCCTTCGTAGTAGGCTAGCTGGAAAGGCTTATCTAAATACGAAGGTCGATGAACGTGAAATGACACTGAACAACAGAATAATTTAGGCTACTTATTTCATACCAAAGTAGTCAACAACAGATGCAAACAATTAGTAGGCAAGGAGCCAAGTGCGTTAACACGAATTCTCGCCAAATTGAAGATGGCGGATAAAAAAATAAACGGTTAGTATTAATCCACCAGAAGATCGCAAAATATTAAAACTGCTAACAAACACTCAAGGTTTTCAACATGTGGAACAAGTGCAAAAGCAATCGCACTCAAAGTTGCTTGTCACGAATTCGGAAAGCTAGTCGAGTGAAATGAACCACGCTTTCGGATTACCGGTTGAGCTCATCACACTTCACCACATCATATACCAACCTCAGGTCACAATCATAAGTAACTATATACAAACTAAATGCTGATTTGTAAAAATAGTTTATTCATCTCTTAAAAGACGTGAGGGACAAGGATTCACATGCCGAAGGACAGTAGCTGCTCGTAAGAATCTATCACTTACTACAAATCACTTAAAGTGAAGGTAGATGAGGCTGCGAAAAACTGAACTTGACATCCAGTATTGGCTTCTGATTTAGCGTCCTCAGCAGAGGCACAATCAGACCGGGCGACAACATTGTGCGCAGCACAAAAAAGAAAACAACGACCAGATGGAATGCGTAGTAATTTCTGGTAGGGTTCAAAATAATAGTGAATCAAATGAGTGAATCCACAAGTGGTTGAAAACAATCCAGAAATATGAATCCGCGGGTTCGTTGGAGTCGACTGACTCAATCTAGTTGAGAAACTCCGCTGCGAAATTGTGGATTGGACAGTTATTCTGTTCCACTCGTAACGACTGAGTAGGCAGATTATCGCTCACAAGCGATTGAGTGTTTAAATATTAAAATTTCGTCATGTCTAGTGTGAACAAAGTGGAATAAAAATGGCCAACATACCCTATTACAAATGTGAGATACAGTTGCAGTCTCCTGTACGACAAATATATACAGTGCCGATGAGCTGAACTCGTGGACAAAACAAAAATCAACGGTGCATCCGCTTGAAGTGAACAGCCGAAATGTTTAACACAGAATGCCGAAGATATGAGCACAAATTCTTAGATGAACAATGAGTAGAGTGGTTTATACAACTTAGTTCGCACTAGTATGA
Source organism: Paragonimus heterotremus (assembly GCA_013368495.1). Lineage (NCBI taxonomy): Eukaryota > Metazoa > Platyhelminthes > Trematoda > Plagiorchiida > Troglotrematidae > Paragonimus > Paragonimus heterotremus. The sequence goes on from LUCH01003783.1 coordinate 41,540, forward strand.
CAAGCATCAGTCATATTGTCCTCGTTCAGAACTGCTGCACTTTTATGAACATGCACTAGCTGAATAACTGTACACTCGGGTAGAATACAGCAACTTACTGCGAGCATCCTTCACGTCATCACTAATAGGCACCGACCATTCAACTGCAGAACATTTCTTACTTGCACCAACTTATGACCTCAATACCTTCGTGTGACTCAGCATAATTACATTTTACTTTACATGCTGACAAATAGGAACTAAGAGACTCGACGATCGAATGGAATGTTGACAACGGAATGAGTTACGATTTTATTTCAGGAGATTGAACAGATGGCAGCAGCACCCCCACAATACAAGGTGATGGTGGTTCAGTTTATGTACGACTGGTTGTCTAGAAGACTAGAGGAAGCGAGTTGGTCATTGTTGAGCACACCGTGAATAATTGAACCTGAAGGGTTTTGCTGCGAGAGCAGAAACTCTGAATGCGAAATTGCTGACGGTTTCCAAATGGACTGAACGAGCAGAAGGAACGAGTGAGAAATAGAAGACGAACGAACGACCAGTAAGTAACAAGCATCACGTGAACTATGATTGCCGATAAGTCTGGAAAAGTGGTTATTTAGCCAGCGTACTTCTGTCGAAGTGAAGCAGGCTTGAGAAGTAGTGTAATTTCTCATCGAGTGTATTTGTTGCATCTGTGACACAGAGTAGATGAGTGGTAACCAAGTCAAAATATTAGCAGAATACCAACAAAGATTCGGGAATGGAACCGTAATCTGCATTTGAGATAAAAGGTTTCGAGTTGCAATCAAAGTGTTGTCGTCAACACTTAATTTTGCAACCATCCTACATATCACCCACTGTTCTAAGTGAACGATTTTTTATCTGTTTTCTAGCTCAATAAAATGTGTTCCAGGAGTGTGATCAGAAACAAAACTGTCAACTGTAACTGGGAGAAGAAGTAGACTAGAACTCACCACATCTTTGATGCTCAGCATCATGTTGACCAAGTTGTTGATTACGGACACCACGTTACGCCTGGTGGCGCTACCGAAACGCTAAAGATAGAGAAACAGTCAAGTAAGTTGGGTTGAAAAAATTGAACACTGTAAAAACCGGATAAAATGACCAGTAGAAACAGTATAACAATGTGACCCACAATACACTAAGCTTCATTCTTATTTAAGACCCAGACCCTCTTCAACCGTGGAATTGTACATGGCTGGTGACCGATATAGCGTGCATGGTCCACAGTGGCCACTAATGAGATGCGTTCTCTTATATACCGATATCTAACCAATAGTACAAGAGAGATCAGCCCTTGAACCAACCGATTCTCACAAAGCTTTTAGCAGACAAATCAACCCAGCTGTCTGCAATGTTCCATTGGTTACACAAGGTCGGCAACGACTGGGAACAGACAGACAGATGTGTTAACGAATCGGTAACCCAACCGTAGTCTTTTTCCATTCTCAATCTGTCTGACACTCGATTTTAGTGCGCAAATGAAATACACCATTGTTCAACCAACAAAATTGATAATACACAGTTTGCTAAGACTGTGATCAGCGGCAAATTGGGAGTCTTATTTTCCAAAACAGATCGGATTTGAAGTTTGTTTCATGAGAAGGCAAACGTGAACAGCCGAAATGTTTGTAAAATGCGAGTACAAGCCACAAAATAGAGCCAAAAGTCTACTTACAATGGCATGAACTTCTACTGCCACAGTATGATCGATTGTGTAAAGACGTGATCTCAGATGGTTAGAACGGAGAGAGGCACGCACAATACGGAACTGAATTACCTGATTATCACACAGTACGCGCACTAAACTGGGCATCAGAAATGGAGTGATTTGTGGAATATCCAGATCAGACAGTTCGCCGCTAACGCCTACAAAATAGAGGAGGGAGACAGAATACCGTGAGATCAGTTTGAACTATGCTGAGGCCGAAACATACCAACAGAATATTAACAAATAATTTGTTGGATGTCAGCACTATACACCAAGTTTACAGACCTCTGTTCCTATTACACAAACAACCGAACTCCATCTAACGTCAACCGGTTGTTATACAAACACTACTGTGCAACTTCCTCCAGCTGTTCATGATGCAACCATTACACTAACTTTGCTCAGTAGTGCATAGGTCCACCGAGTTCGTAATTTGACGTTCCACAAATTACGATGTAAAACTCTTCAGTAAACTGAATACTTCAGCTGATGTCACTCCAGTGCATATAGTAACGTTACGAAACTACCTCAGTCGCAAGGCTTCTATTGAAACAAAATGACAAATTCACTCCGGAGAAATCACATCAATCGACAAGAGCTACTACACTTGAACAGGCTTGGTGAGTTTTGCGTAACCGCAACCCGCGTAACTAGTCAAGTTGCATAAGTCTATACATCACAGTCAAAGGCAACTCACGACGATTGTTCTATCCTGAACAGTGAAGTCACCAAACAAAGAAGCGGTGCACATTTCAGAATTCAACAAAAAAGCACTGATTATGATAAACTAATACTACCTTTTGATTCACTGGTCATCAACTTACAAGCGAAGAGGCTAAGCTGAATGAACAACTCATGACACGACAAAGGTGAACAAAACAGTACAAGCGGAATATCTAAGCGCCATTCAGCTCATTGGTTTTAGTTGCTCTTGAGGAACTATAACGACCGGTAAGACCTTGGCATAAAACTGTGGGAAAGGGCTTATATCACACGATTGAGAAACCAACAACTTGTGGGCAAATAAACGAAAAATGGGCAAGCAGTAAGGTGAACTGATAAGATGGGAATATACATGAAATCAACACATCGATTTCAAACAGACATTTGCATATGAACAAATCAGTCGGTTGCAGGGAAATCTTGCTTAACAAGCTTATCACAGTACGTCCATTGCTAAAAGCATGATCTGAAACATGCATCCAAGAGACTGGATTCCCATACACGTAATCAATCAATTGTGGTGACGGATGTTGCATCCACATTACGAATAAGTTTAAATAACTCTCAGAAGTGATGAGATCCAAGTGTGCAATAAGCGAGAAAGGATAAAGAGTGACAAATTCCAGTCCGGATATAGGAAGTCTTACTAGCTAATACTTGCATCACCCCATGGACGATGGCCTTCCTCAGTTCCGCGTTTGCATCCTTGTCCAAAGTGACCGTATCAAGCAGACGAGAAAGTTCGGTAATGAGATCAGGCCATGCGTCAGGCCAGTCGTACTGTGCGATCGTGCTTATGCAATGAGCAGCAGTTGTGCGAATAAGACGAACTGGGGAGTGCAAAGTTTGTAACAAGATCATGCGGATATGATTTTTCGCCTGAAAAAGAACGCATTAAAGCCCTGATATATTATAGCAACATACGAATATCATGAAATCGTAAAATTTGGATATTAGCCACTGTCCAGTTGTAGACTGAGATACGATAAAACAGACCACACGATCAACAGACGGCTCCGACTAATCACATAGATGTCATCAAACTGTTGCGTGAGGCTAGATAACAGTTAACATAATCACACATAGTGTGTCTGAATAAAATGAAAGAATTAATAAAAACAGTCGAAAGACCTAGACTATGTGAACTGCTGACAGTCCAAGAAAACAGAACATTGGGCTTTCCGACAGTAACATATTCAATCCACGAAGCGAAAAACCGTTTATATATGTTCAAAAGAACCGAGCGAAACATTTGCTGAAAAATGTTCAATCAGCAGGTACCACCTACGTAAAATGAGAACTCACTTCTTCCGTGGGTTGAGGTGGCTTGAAGTTGACACAATCAATTACGTGCCAATGGGCGGACACGTACTGTTTCAAAGTTATACCGGCCAACTGACGTATTTCGACGGCAACTTGCTCGTTTGCGACCAAATTAGCCAAAATACCGGGGTATGCTGGAAATAAATGTGCAGATGTCTATCTAATTAATCAAGCAATTCATAACGAGTGTTCATAACGATGTATCGCAAAACTGAACACGTCCAAAAAACATGAGGGAATGCAATAAATAACGAAACTTAGACGGATACTCACAATCGAGAATCTCCAGAGCCGTAAGCCTCTGCTCAGCAAGCCGACGATCCCCACTCTCTTGACCAAGAACCACAGCGAACGTTGAAATAACGGCATTCGTCGTAGCATCATCCATCGATGGACAGTCTACCTAGGCTATAACAGGAAAAACTTTTACCACTTTACTCATACAAGCCCTAGCCGTTCTCATTGCCAGGAGATGAAAGCAAAACCTGCAGACAGGACATGTAAGATAAGATCAACAGAATCATCGTGATACTTGGGGTTTCGCCCTTACCAACATTTCAGTGAACATGTACTGTAATAGGTCAATAACGGTACCAGTTGGGGATGCCAGATCCGACAAATGTCCTTAAGTCATCAGAAGCCTAGGACAAAGAGAGCAACCCATTCACATAACTTGATACGAAACGAGATAAAATCTCTCGGCTTCCATATCGTCGTCTAATTAGTAACTAGCAAAAATAAACAACATGAAACGGCAAGAGGACTTGAATCATATGGTCTCCGGAGTCCCACAAACATGTAACTGATCCTAAACAACCAAGCGATTTACAGGATTTAGAAGAATCCCAACTGTGAAAGAGTTGGGCTTCGGCAGGACTCAAACCAGCGACAGAAACAGCATGTCCAGACGCAGCAGGTGCACTACTCCCTAAGCAAAGTCAGGAATTTCACAGTAATACTGTTTCAATGAGTATCAAAGGCTTGGGTGGATTCCAGCGTGAATTAATTGAGAATATCTGTTTGGACGGTCAACATGTTGGATCATTTAGTGGATTCAATATAAGACCATTGGTTTGGGTTGGGAAATCAGTGCAGATGTGAAGTTTTTCATCTTCCCACGTGGCTTCGTTGTTCAGCGAGTGGAGCACTTATCGTGTCTAGGCAAGCTGTTTCTGTTGTTGGTTCGAATCCAGCCTGAGGCCAGATTTGTCGTAATTGAGTCTCTTCTAAATTATCAAATCTGCAAAACTACTTGTGAGTAATGCAGATCCACAAAGAGAAAATTACGGATTAAGGAACGAGGAAAGCGGACAGGATAGAAAGTATTGGAAGTAGCAATAAGGAATGACAACTGTCAATATAACCGAAGCGTCAAGATAAATCATTTCCTGAACACCGAGCAATCATGGCGTCTAAAAACGTAAAACATGACGTCAGCTCGACTCTGAACCAACAGCCATATTGGTCGCATCCTATCATTTATCCTACTTATGTAGTTGCTGTATGAGCCAGTAATCCGTAAGAAACACAAGATGAAACATAATGAAACCTTCTTCGTGATTTTTAAAGGCAACCAAAACGATTCTGGCTTTTTGAGGCGCATAACGTTAGGCACCACAATCTTATAGTGGATTTAAGAACAACGTGACCTGATAGTGATTCAACGGAAAACTCCAAGTCTCTAAGCTTAATCTCCCGTCCGTCTGTCTGGTACCTTAATTCACGAAGTCCGTTCTATTGGTCATTATTCAGTTGTTTAAAACCCGTTGTAATCAAAACGCTCGAAGTGCGATTGCGGGAGACATCACATGATTTCGTGTACCACGGTTTAATTCAAATTACTTAAATAACGATCTTAAACGGCCTATGGAGATGGTCTGACTACTGAAATAAGGTTTCAAGTTTCCCAACAAAGGTAATGAACCGCAGAAATACCTAAGTACATTCTTCACTGGTAACGTTATCCGAAGAAAAGCGAGCATGGTTTCAGTTAGTACATTAGTATTAACAATAGGGTGCTTTATTGGTTCACATTTGAACTTGGAGTCATCAGACGGCAATTATAAAACAACGTGGCACACCTAAACTCCTGAAACCTGAAAGCAGACGAGGCTTCGTATGTATCACCAAAAAATCCTCAGAATGCAGAGTCTAGAACAACTTCAGCAAATATTCTCACTCACTGTGTCCCGGTATGGAACCACGTTCAATGTAATAAGAAAGTCAGACAGGTCACCAGTTGTTCGAATAGTGTTGGGAACACCAATTTCAAAATCTGAAGAAAGCGACATATGAATCATATATGAATACATATCACAATCGTTTTTTTTGTACATACGGAATCCTACATAGTCCGTAATGGGGTATGTACACCATCAATTGAATGGCCATCCGTTCGTTCGACATGGTTGCACTTGAAAGAATTAAAGCTTAACTCGTCAAGGCAGTCCTGTTTTCCGTAGTGTGCAAGCTCGGCCACCACGAAATAGTGAAAATACAAAGGGCAGAAGGTATAGAGCTAGGCCCACAGAGGATACGTTACTATCACTTTTCAAGGGTATCGACTTAACCAAGAAGCTCACGAATGTGAAACACAAGTTTTGGGATGACAAAACTAACTCGATTCGCAGTTCATCACAAGTGTCATCAGTCTCAAAAGAATGCATGCTCAAAGTGCAATTAGTCGAAGTCCCACCAAAATTTATTGTCACCTAATCTGTGAAGAACAGTTTCATCCGGACATTTCCAAATGGATATGTTCGTTTTTGTCAGATATTGTGACAGAACCACTAATAAGAAATGTAGAGTTATCTTTTTGGAAGAAGGGGGAATCTTTAATCCAAAAGCGCGTGCCTCCGATGTGAACATACCCACAACATCATACTGCCAGACTTCCAGTCATACGAAACCAAGCGACCTAACAATTTCACTTGAAACTATAAACTATGTGCAACAGATGACCTTACCTAATAGGTATACCGTGGACAGCATTCTACATGATGCCTTAGACGGCACGAAACGGGAAAGTTGTGATCGACCTTTTGTATACACCACCGGCATCGGTTTAGTGTGTGACGTTACAGATTAAGCGCATGATGCCATCAATAGCTCAGCAACGTCATTTCATCGTCTCGGCGCTGCACCTAAAGGGAGTTCAATGTGTTAAAGCTGGAATGAGGGGAACCAATGTCTAGGCTCATCCTTGATGGGGACACTCGGTGTAGTACGTACGTTTTATGTCCCCATAAATGTGCTACCGCTGATGATCCGCTTCACGAGACCAACACTTGAAAAACCCAGACAGAGACGGTAGCAGTTACGTTGAACTATCCATGTGATTCGAATATTTTACTAAAAAGCAAAAGGATTCTGAGAAATTGTTTAACTATGATCACCGATATTTCCATAGTTCTGTCCGTGTGTGACGAAAGCGAATGATAAACGATACAAGTAGCTGGATTACCTAAAATGAATGAATCAAATACACTTTTCGTAGCAGAAATCTCAACGACTATAGCATGCACTGTCCACTGAAGAGTTGACGAGCCGATTTTCTGGCCACATCCGATGGAGTGCATGCATACCACCATCAAGGAATGTGATGACCGCTCAATCATGAAGATGGTAGCGTGTTTATCTTGCACCTACGCACGCATGTACAAGTAACTCGTACACAAATAGTTGGAAACAACAAACTACTACCAAACGATATTTCATCGACTGGATATAAAGGCTCACTTTACGGACTCCAACTCGTTTTTCACGGGGTCGCGAAATTCTCGCACATTCTGGGTTAGGCTGGAAAAAATAGGCCGGCGATTAGTAGACGTGAACTCGTAGTGTGATGGATGACCAAATCGGAGGCGCGATTGTTCCAATACTGGGTGGAATATCCCGACACGATAGTGAAATATGGCCAAAGCTCACAGCAGGTGCATTGCGGACAATACGGATAAGCCATTACTCAACGAAATCGAACCAATGGGCGAGAAATGACAAACAATAACCCACGACCGAAAACGTCAGTCACACGCACAAGATCAGGCAGAAGTGTACACAATGTGCAAGCGGAAACCACCGCTGCATACGGCCGACTCAAACGCGAGCACAAGCGTGTCGTGACAACGTGCGAGTTGGGAAATAAAGATCATGGTTCAGTGAACGACTTTTTGGTTACAGTGGTATGAGGATGTTGACGCTACAGTTAGTCTGAAGAAAGCGTCCCAGGACAGACAATGTACAGGTGTAGTTATACTGGTACTCAGATATAGCGTGGAGCCAAATTAAATGACGCTCGTGTTAAGATACCAACTGGCTCTTTTAGCCGTTTATTCCACATCAACATCTACCTAGCCTGTTGTGTTATGATTTACTGACGTCAGAAATCAGGCTTACTGACGAAAAATTAACACATGCGGTTTTAAGATCGCATCCGATACGGAGCAGGTAAGCACAGAATAGTTAGCAGCCAGTGAAAAGCAAACAGAAGTATGTCTCTCGCTGTCAAATCTCCCGGATAATAGTAACAGAAGAAAAAAGTGTTGTAACTTGATATGCGGCCTACCAGCGCGTAAAACAGACAACGGAATGACGGTTAGTGGAACGGTAGATAACGGAACGACGTTCAACGGTTCTGAACGACGGACTACGTAATATGCAAGATTAATACAAATCTTCCCGGCCAACCCAACCACTTGAGGCTAACGAACGAACACAGAGAAAAGACTGGCCTCCGGACAGAGCTACTTTATGTCACTCAATCCGAAGACAGGACGGTCACAAACTAGACCACATTTAAAGGGGTTGTGACCAATGAGAAAACAAGAACAGAAGTGGACCAGACAAAGATCCAGACAGTAGCTTGACGTCCCAATTAAAAGTACGTGCGTGTGTGCGAGGCGCCAGACATTGACATAAAGGTTGAGAACGCACGTGATGGGTGAAGTGGCACATGACCGTGCCGACTATGAAGGTCACTACAGTCGGTAGTGAGTTGGGCCACTGCGATGGCAAATAAAACGGTATTTTCGGGGAATTGCGTTCTTCCCCGACAAAAAGTGTCTTCAATTAACCGATTGCCACATTAATCCAAACACCTTTACAATACCACCTGACTTAAAATCCTAACTTGAGCACTGCATGCTACTGAACAACAAACTATTAAGGTAACCAACAAGAATTTATTCTAAAACAAAATTTTTTTGGTCTCGTATCTAAAACTACCGAGCTGGTCAACTTTCGGCGTTTTATATCACGCTGCTTAGAAGTGTTGCGAAATCGAACCGCTGACGATCTAATCAATAAAGTTCAACCCACTTCTTCCAGGTGATTGGAAATTTATCCGTAGATAAACATGATCAACATCACCTGGTAGTAGTGGAAAGCTCATGTCAGTTCTGAATCACTAGTTTAAAAGATGGAATCATGACTTATCAGTCCACTTTTCGCATTTTAATCGATCACCGAATTATTCCATCTTCATTAGACAGCATGGAAGTAATTAAGATAAGGCGAGAAGCTGAGTGAAAAATAATGACTGAGAGAATGGCCCATATTTATTACCGAACATGTAAGCAGTATAAAAAGGAACAAACGACAATACCGAAAACTCAAACCGGACACGAGTGGAGACGTGCAGCAGATCTGAACTAGGGCAATGTATTCCACATACATAAGCCATAAGTTCGGACTGATACCTACAAACCATACCGTTCTTTACCAAACAGAACTGTACACATATTACATATCGTTAACAGAGCGTTAGCGTCGTAGCAAAACAAACCCGAAAAGCTATTAGATGAACCAACTGGTCGAGTGAAATGAAAGTTCGTCTAAAATGTTGGTCAGTCGGCGAACCCTCGTAGCCCACTATAGTTAAACCCAGACGTATATCAAACACCCATAAAACTCATCTCAAACATGCAACATTAAAGCAAGTTAAGTATTTCGATTTGAAGTGGAGGGAAGTCATATATTTTCAAACGTTACATCAGTTAAAGATAAATACATTTAAAAAATGGTAATCATCCTATAAAACTCATATACAACCCTAATCTAAACAAGAGGAACAACTTTGAAAACAAAAGTGAAATATTCACAGCCAAAAGAACGGTCGGAAAATATGACATCCTAGAAAACACGAAGAATGGGCGGCTCGGGGTTGATATTCCAGTCGTCAGGTTGCGGATTCATAGCAAGTCTGGCTTCCTCTCGAAACATTCTGGCAAGCTGAGCCATACAGTCAATAAATAAACAATACAGATCCTCAGCAAGTTCAGGTACTGTGGTATATCGGAGACCAGTTTTGTCACGATCCCGGGATAAGTCGGATATATGATTACAAGAATCAGGGCCAACGGGAGCTTGATAAATGATGGTACTGTTATCATCACCATTGTCGGCCCCATCCACGTCGTCCGAACTGTTTAAATAAATGTGCTCTTGCTTGTCTGATTCAAAATCTGAAACAGGCTGTTTGTTTTCCGCATGACTATTCTCACTTGATGCTGGCAAAATATCCTCCAGATCAAGGTTAGTTGGAGTGCCCTGACGTCTAAAACCTTCCGTTGCACGTGGCTTATGGTAACACATAAAAGCTTCACGCAGAAATGCTACAATTACTTCCCGGAATCTGTTACACATCCGTAGGGCACCTTCGTCAGGACCAAGAAAACCCCATGCAAGAGCCGGTGTAACAGTACCAACCAAAGTATAATAATGTGCATAGAACCCATCCGCGTATTTAAGCAGCTTCCGCTTGGCGAGCAATATGGTCCATATCGTAGAGTCCAGAGCAACACGTTTGAAATTGTCACTCAACCAACGGTGACGTGTGACAGATAACACTGAAGCGGGTGGATCGGAGAGCAATTCCAAGGAATCTAGCAACATTAGGTCGATAACCACGTCGTAGAAATTGATTACTTTGACACCTTTGGTCGTTAACTCCTCGGCCATGGTGTTGTTTGGGTTATGTTTCTGGTCGTTAACAAAAGTCAATAATCGTCTGTTTGAAAAAAAATGGAATACCACAAGGAATTGTAAGCCCAGGTTAGTCGTAGGTGCATATTAAACAGAGGAATAGTTAGGTGACAAGGTATACACCAATCAATTCGTAAGAGCATCACAGTATGTGGGTTTAAACGGCCGAGTGGATAGTTTAACGTCACAAGTACCCAGAGTTCGTAGATAGACGACCTTTAGGTCGTAAAATAAGTAATCTAACCTAGTGAATAAACAGTTGTACACAGCAGACGCTGGGGAAAAATCTCTGAAAAAGTAATTTCCGCCCAAGAAACAGTTCACCGAGATGCCGAAGCAACAACCTTCTAAGGCCACATACGAAACACGTTTGAGGCTTAACATAGACATGCCTTGCCAGAAAAAGACAGTAGGTGGTCAGGTTGGATTGAGTCTAGCTTAATTACGAAGTGACCACCAAAACACATAAATCCGTTCGACAACCACCTTCACGCACTAGTATGGTAAACTATAATCGGACCGACACCCGATTGTTCAGCAGTGATTGGGCTCACTAAACAACGACAAACTAAATGACATCAAATGACCGCTAGGATGTGTGATCTCCGCCCTCCAAGTATGACCACACGCAAATGAGTACGCGGAAAAGTTTACAGGTTTTGTTCTGTAATCCGAGATCCTCGAATTACTGACTCGAGTGACACAGTTGTAATGTGCACCGAAGGCCTTTTCGTTAGAAACAGAAGGTAACAAATTAAGCCTTATTACAATAGCAGCTGAATGCCATTGCCTAAAACGTATCTGTTTCTTAACATGGTTATCAACCCAGATGAAACAATGACCACAATGTCGTTTCATCAGTCAAGAGCTCCTGGGTTCAAAAATTGTTATGTGAATATTGTTCGGACCTAAGTAACCTAACAGCATCTCACCACATATACAATCATAATGCTAAGCGGCAGCAAATATTGAACGGCTTAACGTTCATTGACCTATTTCACTCCACGATGATGACTGATGAATTCTTAGTCAGATCTGTGTAAAGAAAGTATTAGTTTGCTTCGACACGTGGCAGTTGCTTGTTAGCTAATGGCCGTGTAATCGGTAAAACAAGCTGCAAGCTAAGATGACTCGATAACAAACTTCACTTTAAAAGGCACATCGTTCTTTAAAAAAACAAATGACGGTCTTGATGAGATATCAGCATAAATCATGCACACATGACTATACTGACAGTCCCGATAAACTAATGTCTCACTGTTACATTCACGCCGGGTAGAGTCCACAGAGTGAAATGTTCTCTATCCCAAAAAGAAACATCTCCAATGAAGAACCACTTCTGTTGTCTTCGGGAGCTGTTTTGTATTGGAAAGGAGTAATGTTGCCGTCGGTAGCTGCAGTGCCTGTGTGAAGTCACACGAGCTTTGTCGGCACCTTAGTAAGGTACATGTTGCTCCATTACAAAAGCGGTCAACTCGCTCCAACGAGTGCACACTGAGTCCAGATCAGCTTACTGTTCGAATGGACCGCCAACGCTGTTTGGTTATCGACAACCACGACCACCTTATTCCACCCCGTACAGCACAACACTTAGCCAACAACATTGACGTTCACTCTGTACAAACGACATGTAGATGATATTATTTGCGTAACGGATGAAACAATAAGCCCCAAAGAAATACTGAAACGGTTCAACTCAGCCCACAGGAATATCCACTTCAACATGAAGCCTGAGACACCAGAAGGTATCTCGTTCCTAGACATATTCCTATCCCGTCGCTCAGATGGGACGATACAAAGAAGAGTACACCGTAAGTTAACGTGGACCGGGCAATATACGAACTCTTACAGTTTTGTACCATTAAGACAGAAAATTAATCTTATCCGACGTATGATCGACAGAGCTAAGAAAATATGCTCTAGTGACACTCTAGAAGAGGAAAGACAATTCATATTTAAAGTACTAGGTGAAAATGGCTATCCCGAACAACTTATTCACAGGCATATGTCAGATAGCACAAAATTGAACCAGCACACTGTAGAGAAAAAGTCTGTTTACATTTCATTACTTGTTAAGGGTGATAATGCCTCAGACAGTATAAGCAACAAACTTAGCGTAGCCCTAAGCAAGACTTATTTTGCAGCCAAACTGCGTATTCAGTTTAATTCCACACCGATTCTGCGCCCTCAGTTGAAATATACATTGCCTGTTCATGCTGCCTCTTACTGTGTATACCATTTCGTTTGTTCCTGTGGAACGAGCTATGCAGGCCGCACAACACGGCCATTGTCTGAATGCACTCGGGAGCATCATCCGGTGTGGCTAACTCGGGGCTTGGCCAAATCTTGCTCGTCTTCTATCGCTGCGCACCCAGTGGAATCCAATCACTCAATTGATCCCAATGAATCATTCCGTCCTATCTATCGCGCCCAGGGATTACAACCAAAACGGGTCAAAGAGCGCCTGTTGGCAGTCGCAGAAGCAATAGCCATCCGCTTGCTCTCCCCCGCCACTATGGATTCAAAAGCGTTTCGTCAAAACACTGAAGCTTTCATGGCCAGATGTCCACGTTCGGCAAGAACAGATTACGTAATCAAGACCGCTATCGTAATAGACATCAATAATTTGTACAGTCGACGTGAACTTTCCGAAATTGATAACAATCCGTTCAATTCATTACTGTAGATTTTCTCACATGACTAACCCATATAAATGTAATGTATTTAACCTGATGATGAATCACCGAAAACAAGCTTGTTCGCTACACTTTCTTCTAATATTGACGTACTTCGAAAGTCTGCCCTTGAGAACAGCGACCCGAATGTGCATATCTGGCTGACATACAAGAACGTTTTCTCTGACTGCTGCATGTTGTGCCACAATTGTATCATGTCATGAGTTAAATGTATAAGCAAAAACGTTCGACAGTAGAGGTAAGCAAACTGTAAAACAACCTTAAAGACAAGTGGTACGCTTGAAAAGTGTAACTGAACAGACAACAGCTATTTTGCCGCATTCGTAACATGACAATGTTGAACGCTTTGGAATATACTAATCAGTATCCATGATTGTTAAAGAAGCATTCTACACTCACTATATAGGTCCTAGCAACTAATTTTTGACATTCAGGTGAACGACGTTGTCTAAGGATACTATGGATTGATGATAGTGGAGGCATAGTTACGCAAGTGAGCATCGGTCAGACAATCGCGGAGCAAATAGTCAAAACGGCTAACCGGATCTGCCAGCTGGACAACATCCAATTAATGCACGACTCCACACAGCACGACAGCCAACACTACGCGGTGTATAAACTGAAAATATTACACTTCACCGAAGCTCACGTAGTCATTTGAGTATGAGGTTAGCTTCAGATAGTGCAGTAATGATTACCACCACCAATCGTGCGATTTCGGGTTCTAGTTCGAATTAACTTGGATGCTTTTGATTAAACACAGGAAGCCTAAAAGTAGGCTGCTCGTACGCAATGCAATATAGTGAAAGGCGATGAATACTTAGCAAAGTTATAACGCAATCTATGCGTTCTTGGATAATGGCGCACATACCAGCCGATTTACGAGAGACAGAAGAGACACTAACAAACTGGAGATTAACAGCGGTAAATTCTGATTCCACCGTTGGCAACGAAACATACTCATATTTGAAAATTATTTTGCTGCGATCCAATCCATTCACTTTGCATAAAGCCAATCAAGTGCTCTTGCAGTATTATGAAACACTCATTTCGGTTCTTCACTGTCACGGGGTACGGTACAATACAGTGCGTTCGTCAACCTTGTCCGTTTATTATTGTAATGGGATGGATTGGGCTTGTGCAATAAGCGAACAGTGAATAAACGTACACAATAAATCCCAACCGTTGCTGACAGACATGACAGATGGTGGCGCTTATGGAACTCACCGGATGCAGAATAAGAATTGAGGATGTGTAAAAACAGTTGTTAGGGTCCTTTAGACAACTCACAGGAAAAGGACACTCAAAAAACATCCGACAATCGCAGTCATACAATGGGCAATGCAATTGTGGATCAAATGAGTAGGCTGCACAGTAATGGATTCACTGACAATGAACCTCACTAAGTTAATAACAGGCAAAAGTATAGTCAAAGTTAATGGTTACTATGCCGTTCCA
>LUCH01003784.1:31979-67765 GCA_013368495.1 Paragonimus heterotremus
TCAGACACTGAATAAACTTCTGCAAGTCTTGCGTCTAGATTTGGCCTTAACGGAACCTGCCAAACGGACGGTACAAAGTCTACTGTTAACAGGAATCCAATCTGTCGACGTGGCTGCGGCCGTCGTGCTAAGGACTATACCTACCCTAACCTGACCTGTAACGGCGGCTGTGGAATCACCCGAAGTGTGTAACCAGTATCGGGTAGACAGTGCGGATGCTGTTAGTTCCATACGTTGACTACCGTCCTGCATTCTAATATCTGAAACACAGTAGACATCGACATTCAACGAGTCTAACGTTTGTACGAGAGCGGCCTTTTAAGCTATCTGTTTTAGAGTGCGAACATTGAAGGCACCTATATTATAATTTGCATTCTAGGTCTAAGCAAGGGACGTGGAAGGCCTGAAGCTGAATGGTAAGAGACGGAACTTACCAGCTCAGTGTTACCACGGTTAGCTACATCTGTGGGGGGACCTGTAGAGCCATTATCAGAAATGGAGGTCGGGAGGGGCTTGAGAACTAAATTTGATAGGACAGTGGGAGAGGGGTCAGTAGTAGCATGTTTTCGCTTATCCACCCTGCTGTATACAGCAGATAGGGCCACCCGGTTTAAACTGCGAGACGACCGATGTAGTATGGAATTATTTGTGTTATGTTTATTCATAGTTGTGTGTGGGTTGAGATACTGTCAGGGCGCCCAGACCTAGACAGGAGAACGATTAGGGTTCTCAACCAAAGCCTTTGACTCAACAGCCTTTGCCACACCGTCCAATATAGTTCCGTAAGTCATCCAGATGCGCAAGCCGTCACTTTGCATGAACGTCCATTCTTGTTGCGGCGGGTAGTTGAGCAAGACTCAAAATGATTCACTGAATCTTGTTAAGTTATTGACATCATTTCCTCCGACTGTGATTGCCGTCAGAAGTGATAGTCAGTCGGCAACGGTTTTCAGACTGTTTGAATTAACCGCCGGAATCCGCAACACTCTCCATGCTCGATAATCACACTAACCGCTTTTATTCTCAGACGATTGTTTTATGTTAAATCCTTCTCCACCTCTTTCTGGATTGTTTAGACGGTAATCATTTTGAAATAGGTATAGGGTAGTACACACCTGAAGACTTTGAGACAGTGTCGCTATAGGTGGTTCGTCGATACAGACCGTACATGGCTGGATCAGGAGTAGTAGGCAATGATCAGGCCAACATTATCGGGTACGGTTTTGCCCCGTTGTGAGTTCCTTTCGTCTGTAACGATTCTTCTGGAGGTTGTCTTCATATAATTGCTTCAAATAGTAAACGAACATGAATTACCTTTTATGGCATTCAAGTGATAAGCGTCATACATGGGGTTTGATTATGATGCCTGTCAAAAACTCTTATAGGGTTTGGTTGATGATATTTCACTTAAACATGCTCACTCCGTACCTAGCGTTTCGGAAGTGCAAATTGCACGAACACGCTGTAACGAAATATTGACCAGTGAATGTTTGCGTTGAGTTGAAGCGTTTTTGAAAATACTGTAAAATGTTGGCCCGGTTACGTAGTGTTCCAATGGATTGAACGCCCCACACAAACCGCTCACTGACGCGTAAGCAGCGTAAGTTTATAACCCAATCAGTACCACGGAACTGTGACAATGTGTCTAAGCAATGCTTGATAATTGGTTTAGTTAGAAAAAATTGGTTACCCTTTGTCTGATTATTTGAAACGGTGAGAGGACAGATTGCGGGATGTTTACATTTTGTTTACTGTCACTAGTCGCATACTTTAAACGATCAACTGGAAACTGTAATGCGAATAGCGATCGATTAAACAGCTCATAGGTTACATATCAGAAGGTCATCATCAAGTAAGACATGTCACCTGAGTCACTTTTTGCGCGTTGGCGTTTGTCGTTTGATAATTAATGTTTCACTGGTAACCAAAAGCTTCAGGTTTGTGGTGTTTAGTGTGACATTGAGTACACTGACTAGGTTCATCCGAAAATGTTCTTCGCGACGGATCACGCTGAACTGCGCTGTTTTTCACCAGCCAGAATTCTGTGTCGCCCCTCAAATGGATGAGCTACTTGAGAATATACCCCACGACATAATTGCAAAGTATCCCAATGGTTTCGTTTACTTCCCGCTGCATTATGTCAATATACCTGTTTTTAGTACCCAACATCATTACGCATCACAACACTGTTGTAAGATGATCCGACATTATCAAAATATTGCAAACCTGATCACCACATGGTTGTGAATCAACACGTTATATCATGCTGCCCTCTGAACACGACGTCTGAGTCTGGTCAGCGTTGGAAAAACGAGCATCCTATGAACAGATGCAACCGGGAATAGTAGATGCAATAGCATAGTGGTTTCATACAAACGCGATCAGTTAGACGGTATTGTTTTTAGTTCTGTCCCGAGGAATGGCGCAACGCTTAGCAAATCTGAAAATGAAATCAAGTCTACAGTTGATCGCCAAATGGCCTCGATGTTCAAATTGTATTGTCAGTGACCTTCTGGGAGATCTATCTTCCCGAGTGAACAACAGCAACTTTGTAGAACCGTCAACTTTATCTAAGATCAGTAGGCATAGAATCAACCCACCAACGTCGAATACACCAACGGGCTCTTCGGAATTAGAGAGCGCTTACGTTAGGCGCTGCAGACGCAATAATTAGAAGAACGTTGCGCCACTATTCCCCCCTGGTTTACTGATGAATGGAATGATTGGAATTCTCCAGGTTACAGAAAGTCTACAATGCTTATGCACCCTTTACTCTGTGATGGACAGTGACAAAATAGGAGAGAGGAAAGTCATAGACCCTAGTTTCAGATCTGATGAAGATCGGAGGATCATGACTCATAGCAGAGTGAGGCTGAAATCAAAATGTAAAAGAGAAGCATAACTCGGACATGACAATCAAATGTAAAATAAAAGCACATGAACGAGTGATTATTTGGTGCCACTAACGTTAATGATTGTACTTCGCTGCAAAGTTGTCTGGATAATGACATTGATTTGAGAGTCAAACCAGTATGACTAATATGTGCACCAAACCTTCGCTTAAAGCCATCTTTTCATGACACTTTCACGACAATTTCAGGAAGGGCGTTCCATATTGAAAATACTCTCGAATCGAAAGGATGTTTGCAGTTCAGGCAACTCATCTGAGGCTGCAGCTTAAACGAGTAACCCCGAAAACAATGTTTTGAGCTAGACGTATTAATGTACTTTGGAAGATGCAATAGTTGATATTCTGTAAGTCGAAGTAAGACCACCTCTGAGATATCAGTAGTGCACATGTAATTGACTAATTTGGCTGTACTTTTCAGATGTTATGTTGACGACAGTTTGATTTCATTGACTATTACCATTTTCTCGCATTTGGTAGCCCCATGAATTCTTCACATCTACACTTAACTGTTGCTCTCGAAATGGAATCGAACAATCATCTGGCTTTTTAACGTCTTGCTCACACAACAGCTGGACGGAACGTTGCGCAGTTCCGTCTGTCACAAATCTTACTGGCGTGGTAGTTCTCTTTAATTTGCCAGCTTGACCAGTTGCCAAAAAAATGTGATTTAATTAGTACGCTCCTACTGCGAGTTCGACATATTGTGGTGTGAGTATTCCAACACTCGGCGGAATACCTCTACGCGGGAGGGAGGCAGGTCCACAAACCCTCAATGATCGAATGGCGAAGAATAGGGGCGACCGGATGAGTCATTGCTCGACCGGATCGAACCAACAGGCGATACATAGCAGGTAAAATAGGATGGACGACCAAATCGGAGGCGCGATTATTCCAACACTCACCGGAATATCTCGACACGGTCGCGGAATACGGTCAAACCTCACAGTGGATAGATGGAGGACAACACGAGCGACCGGACGAGCCATCGCTCAACGAAATCGGACCAACGGACGAAGAATGGGAGGCGGAACCCCCCCCCCCGATAGAAGGCGTCGATCACACACGTAAACCGGGCAGAAGTGCACATGTCGTGGGAGCAGAAACCGGGGCTTATTGTGGACAGGAATTGTGAGCCAAAAACGCGACAGCGCACGTAGCATGGTAGCTAGCGTGTTTGATAATAAAGATTGTGCTTTATTGGAAGTCTTTTCGCTACAATACTATACGGTGCACGCGTTAACTCAATGGGATTAGTTCTGAACCAAGCGCCTGATTGCCGGTGGAAGTTTACAGAAACAGTGAACTAAAGCCTATGAAGTGTGGCGTGTACGTTTTGTCACGGGAAGCCTCTTCACAGCTGTCACTTTGAGGAGATCATACCTCGTTGGCACAGTTCAACAGAGGCTTCAATATTTTTTTCCTTCGTAATTTTCAGCTGGACTGCTTTTTGCAATTAATCTGGGGCGTAAGTTTAACTCATTCTAAATGTGTTTCATCTGAACGTTCTGCCTTTCATGCTGTGTTGTTGTTTAATCTGCATCAGCGATGTTAGTTATATCGGCAAAATGGATCGATGGCATCGTCAGCCAAGCTGACAGGAAACAACACAACTCAACATCGTGGATTACGGAGTACATTTATGATCGATTAGTCAAATGAACCCGATCGCTCAATTGTTACGCAACAAATCGGAAACTTTGGGTTAGCAATGACGCCTTATTGATTAGCCAACAGAAGCCAGCTGTGTGCGGAAAAATTATTGATTCAAATGGTATCTCCTGGTTGGTGGTGACCTGACTAGCAACGTTTTCTTCGTTCAGTCGTTCGCTAGTCTCACAATTTGTTCACATTGCATGCCCGATTTGGTTGTTTTGAACATACAGCCGAAGAGATTAAACGTTCATCAGTCTGTCTACTCATTGTCCAATCTTCTTAAGCATATTGGTCTTCAGTACTAACAAAAACACCACTTCAGTGATCAAACCGGTAAATGTTCCATTCGTAATAGTGCTGTCAACTGTCTCGTTTCTAACAGTGTTTTTGTGGTGAATCTACTGTCAGCAGTGTTAATTTTGACTTAGAACCTGACTCCGGATTTGGCGTCATCTCACAACGACCGTCAGTAGTCGATTTTCTAGCGACTACATATAAGTGATCTTCGTAGCGAATTCGTTTTACGCTTTTGAGAGAAATAAATTAAATCACTCAGTGGTAATTGCATACCGTCTTCATTCATCTAGCACTGTGTTGTTTATTTTATAGGCTACGAGTTTTCGCATCAGTCTGATTGACCACGTTACTCTCTCATTGTATCCGGACAGGATCGTGTTTGGCATAGCACAGACGCATCACGCTGATTGGTTAATATACTGATTGTATGGCGTGTTCAATCGACATTTCACATGCCGACTAGACTGGCCTGATAGTGGCGTGTAGACACAACTTAAACCCAGATTGATTTGGAAATATTGATCACTTGTAACCAGTTGGTCTAATTTCAGAATTAAGATATGATTCTCCTGCAGAAGAACGTTTTTGCGCAACTAGACTTGTTTGTTGCTTAGTTCAAATCGCCTGCCGGGACTCAGCGTTAATATTACATGACAGCCCATTGTTTAGTGATATCTGTCTCGGTAACCAAACCAACAAGACCAACTTTGTGCACCAAACGAACGAATACTATTGGAATACTGTGGGTTGAATCTTGTTCAAATAATCTTTTTAAAGATGGATTACAAGAAACAAAAAGACAAAATTGTACGGTCGCCCCAATTTGGTATACTGATGTCAAACTGATTGGCCGGCTGCAAACTCTACTGTCGTGCAGACGTTACGTGGTTCGAAACCTTTGTAGTTGTATCAGTAGTGAAATAACCCTTGTATTCACTAAGCCACCGACAAGGTGATCCTGACCTGAACGAATTATATTATTACGGATGATCAAGTCGGAAACGTAATTATTCTAATATTCAATGCAGTATCTCGATGCGTTGTTGGGATAAGGTCAAAGTCCAGAGCAGATAAATCACGGAAAATCTATGAGGTCGAGTATTTCATCCCTGGGCGAACTCGGCTCAAAGAGTGGGAAATTACAAATGGAAATCCACCATGGGAAACGTCAGTTAAACCGACAAAAACGTACAAAGATATACATGATGTTTAAAGGAAGACCGCATTGTGCTGTGGATTGGAATTCCTGTTTACGAAAGTGACCGTGTAGGTGGCGCGAGTGCATGTAAATTGGATAAATTGGAACAAATTTTAACTACAACATAACATATATACGCCTTTTTGCTTTTATACCGTATACGCGATAGCACAAAGATTTAAACTGACCCAGCACACTTTCGATGGCAAGCGTGCATGATTACACTTGTTGGCCTTGAACGGTGAATCATTTTCCATGAACCACTGGTTTAGACAGTTCCAATCGTTCTATAGGGTTGTTACATTTTCCGGCCACTCCAGAATTCGCCAGTTTTGTGTCGTCAACAGAGCGATATCGGTTAATTGACTATACTTGGTAGTTCAAGAACGAAAAGATTGAATAACGGGGGCCCTAAGGTTAATCCATGCGGAACGCCGCTGCTGACGGGGAACTACCGAAAGCCGTTCATTCACCTTGATGTTGAACTTACATTGAGTCAGATAATCCTCAAGTCACGTGATTACGAACTCAGCGGAGTCATAACTATTCAGTTTCCGCAGCAAAATGGAATGGTTGACCTTGTCAGCCAATAAGAAGCGTGTATATGGACAATCGTGCGTCGAAAGCCTTCGTCAAAACGTCACGAGCAATCAACATATCCTTGATGCATGAATATCACATACGGAAGCCATGTTGTTCCATGATGATCAGTTGAAGATTTTCAACTTTTACCCGGAGAGAGAGAGTCATCAAGTAAGCTCTCCACTACTTTAACCACTGAAAGTCAGGCTATTGGTCCATAGTTTGTTGGGTAATCTCTGCATCCGACTTCAGAGATGTTTGTGGTTGTGAATTGTTTCCAGACTCTAGATAAACAGCCAATTGATAAAGCGCGATTGGAAAGTACCAAAAATAGTTCTGCTAATTTCGTGGCGCAGCTTTCCAAGACGACAGGAGATATCAAATCTGAACCTAGTGATTCGTGAATCCGTAGGTTCTCTGGTTTGATTCTGACCTGTGACATTAAAATTTTGGATAACTCGTTTAAGTTACTGCTTATGTTCTCAAAAGTCACTTGTGATTTTGTGTTATGCACGCTTTTCGTACCGTCTACGCAGAGTGTAAGCCGCTTCTACCTCGATACTAGTAAATCCACCGGAGGTTTGCCGTTGCGAAATACCAACCTAACTTCATGTGTATGCACGTACTTCTTTGTGGAAGAGCTTAGGATTCATCTTCGGCTTTTGAGCAAGATCGTGTCGACAGCGAAATGGATCCTGTCTCATAACAGCCGTGGTACGTTTGCGCCATATGACGTCCTCAACAAACGCAAGTTCAGTGTGTTCTAATTGGTGCATGTTCCATGCTCAACGTTTTAATGTGATCAGGCATTTGGTTCTACTCCTTAGGCATCTCGGCTTTCCACTAAATCGAAGGTGCTCTACTGGAATGTAGGTGTTAACTGCATCAGAGATTTCCTGAACGATGAGCTAGGCTCATTACAATGATGGGGCCAGGCCAACCAAACTTGCTAAGTTGTTTTCAATTCTGCAGTTTTCCTTATGATAAGCCTCGTAGTTGAGGGGAAAATGTTGTCTAGCTCCGTGTAGATAGCCGATTTAAATTATTCCTTCATCACTGTCAAGAGTACGATAACTTCTGATACTTCCCGGTCGTTTGTGCCGCGGAAGGGGGTTGACTTAAGGGACCCCGCCTGGAGTCTCTGACTTAAAAGTCTGACTTGCGAGACAACAGGATATGGGGTTTCCTTATGGGACCCCACCCGGAGCCAACGACTCAACAGTCTGACTCACTTGGCAGTGAGAGGCTTGTCTAGCCCGAGGGCGCAGTGAATAAAACATTGATGTGTGGTTCTGAGCACTGCTACGCGCAGTGAATGTACTAGAAGCGACATCAGGCTTTTGGGAAATAATAGGTTTTTCGGCCGTACTGAATAATACGCCGGCGGTCACGGTCAATCGTTGTGCGATCGGGGTGCTCTTTGTTTGAGGGTACCTTTTCTAACCCCCGTCTTCCTGATACGGAAGACAGCAGTGCCGCAACTATAAAAATAGTTCTGCTGTATGCCCATAAGATCGTGCCTCACTACTTAAGCACTCCTACGCGGTCAGTAGTGCAACATACAATCCTATGAGTGTAACTCATTTTCGTCTGACTGTTTCCCTTTGGCCTGTCTGACAAGGTTGCACCTGGAAGGACCGGAGTCCTAGTCAGCATAGTCTGCCGGATCAAAACCGACCACCTCGCCAAGGTAGAAGTATGGGTCGGGATTCCCTGACCACTGTAACCGAATGGAGTTGTGATATTTAGAATGCCTATTGTATCAACCTTACTAGTTGTTGGATATGTTAAAGTTCATCTTGTATGTTTGTCGTCTTTTGTTTGCTGTAATACGGAACGATGAATCTGTTGAAGCATGTTTGGTTTGTTTATTGAAAGCCAATCTTAAATCTGCCCTTATTTGTCTTTGCTGTGTGCAGTAAACGAGTATGACGAATTTTGTACCATAACTGCATATAGAATGTTTGCTTCCTTCCTTTTTGTAATTATCATTACTTATATGTTAAAACTTCCTTCTTGCTATTGTTTGACACGTTCTCATCTTCATCTGTACTTGATTGTTTTAATGAGGTCATTTCCCGTTGACTGATTGCTGTTTGTGAACATGTGCTTAGTTGCCCATTTTGCACTCCTTTGCTGAACAACTTGTGTATCCGGTTGATTCACATTCAAGGTGAGATAGTACCTTTAACGTAATTTTACTAAACAGCACCGTATAAATTCCAACCCTTTTGTTCGCCTTTTCTGACGTTTTTTGGACTTGAAAGACAGTCCCGTTAATCTGATCGTCTGAATAAGCATTATTGAATTTTCTAATTCGCATTACTGAGTGAATTACCCTAAATCACCAGAGGCGCTTTAACAGTGGTTGAAATATACTCAAAACAAAACGTCGGTTGGCCCACCCACTACCTTGTATGGTCCCAAAGATGGTGAAATAGTCAAGTTTCCATCACTGCCTCGAAGAAATCTTCAGTAAAGTAAAACGTTGCAGTGTTGACTAAATCATTCTCGAAATTTAGCTCCGGATGATCAAAACCTGTTATCAGTGTTCGAATATAGACTAAAGGTGGGGTTCTGCACAGAGCGTTTTGCAAGGCCGTGTCGACATTCCTATGCACAGAAGGTGATCTGTAAATCGTACCAATCAAACAAGTGAAATGTTCATTCACATTAATGCTTGTCAGATTGATTGTGGAAGATCCAGTAACTACTTGTCACAAATACTTGAGGTCTTCAGGTGCGATATCAAAGAAAGAGTTACATCACCTAACACTGCGAAACACTGTCATTCCGGGGATGAACAATTCGCCATCCTGCACTTCCTTCTACACCAGGTCTCCGTTACGTCTAGTATAAATGGGTTTCTCCGGGACCAGGGACCACAAAGTTCCTCCGGTTTACGTGAGCGTGAAGTCGCGTTGATGTGAAAACGATACCACGGAGCAGTTTCACTCTCCAAAGCAAGCATAGCATATAGGTCTTCTTGACGATCCGCATCGAACGAGAGGAACTGAGTCAGCTTGTTTTAGTGTACTTTGAGGCCGACATCTCCTGTTAGAATGGCGGTGATTTTTTTGACATCCTGGACTGGGTTTGACGTTTGCATAAGGTCACTCGGGACGATAGTAAGAACATTTGTACTGGATTTTGTGATAGTATGCAGTTTTCTTCACTCGGATCCGATGTTTCCCGATCTGTCAAAATGATACTTGATCCCGATAGGCAATTGCGAGCGGGCTGCGAGCCAAGCTGCATGCGCCTAATTCGTCATTTTCTCCATTCACAAGTTTATTCTCAGAAGTCGGGATGCTCTTACTGAGACTAAACACGCGTGCAGAGGCGGTCGGTTTACACCGGTGAATTTTAAATCAGACAGACAAATGAGTGATGCCAAAGATATTCACTGGTTCAACTGTTCCAACAGATCCGGAGATTTCATCAAAAATCAAAACGTGCCAAACAAGCTTGTTTTCGTTGTCATCTTCAGACCAAATACAACACAAAAAATATGAAATTAGTTGTCAAGTCAGGACTGTGTGGAATCTAATGGGGTGTAAATCTAGTATCATTTTGGGATTACGGACCCGGTTAATATGGTACCGTGTCGACTTCAGTGCTTGACCAAAAGATTTCTGCAAGCACAGATTAGAGTCTCACAGCCGGATTCCGATAGCCACCACGGAAGCCAAGATAAGACATTTCACACTTCTGGTGTGAACATGTGTGACACGGTAGATCGGCTTGAATGCAACATCTATATTTACTGTGTGACCTGTGTTACCTAGGTGGGACGAAGTTGCGCTGGAAATCCCTCATCTCGGCCTCAGCCGACCGATTGCCTTAGCTACTCTTCCTTGATGCGCTCATCGCGTGATGCTGTCTGTGTCGCTGTTCTAATGATTGGTGGACGATGCGTTTGGGTTCATGCACGTACTTGTCTAGCCTTGACCACAAGTGTGGTGCACCGTCCATGATTCTATTTGCGATCTTCGCACTAATAGTTCATACGGCAGTTGTGGGTTAAGTTTTGATTGGATGGTTTTCGATTGCACCACTCCTGTGGAAGGCCACCTGAGGTGGCTGAAATGTTGAGTATTACAACTTGATCACTGATGAGTACTAGAGGATTTTGATTTTCATATATATTGAATATCACCCACAGTTGATCGCAGCTGCCGCATTCCTATAAACCTTCCAGTCGGCCCATTTCGAAAAGGACCACTAGACTCGGGTTTCGTTCTCATTAGAGCTCGTCAGTAGTGCATATCATCGTCACTGCCGGGACTAGAACCACGGCCACGCTGTTCATGTGGCAACCGTGTTCACCACTGCGCCATTGACCTCACATTAGGCACGAAAATTTGCCCGTAACGTTGCGTTCTCCTCAATCCACTAGTCATGATGTTTGGCATGAAGCTCAAGTTGTTTGACTTCTTTCATATTAAAATTTTTATGGGTATTGTACGATTGATTTGATAGCCTTTATGAGAACGACGTGTCCATAAAAGTGTGGAAAATAGTCGTGACAAATTTATGTGGCTAATCGAAGTTGTTGCCGTACGTTCTGACTGATACTCTAGGTTAAGGTTGGCTGACCACGCAAACGTGAGTTGCCTTCATAACTTGGTATGTGCCATCGCCTAGTCGGCAATACAGTTGATGGCCCCTTTTTGGTGGTCTGAGTGCGTAATAGCTGTCACATGGCCAAACTCCATGGAACCAGCGCTTTTATTTGCACTTGCTCTGTACACTTCATGCCAACGGAATGTGAACTGATTAAAGTAGAAAAGGCGAAGTCTTCAATGTTCCGTTACGTTCGGGTAAGCGTCTCTTGAAGAAATTGCCATATCCCTGTGGTGTACGATGTATGGTTTGTTTTTTGTTGTTCTTCTCTCGGATCTCTAAACCACTGGTATCTTTTGACATGTACTTGAGTGCATCTGTGGGAATGATAAACTACTTTTATTTCAGGTCAGTCAGTTCACATGATTGTAGCATGGCGTGAACAGTGCAAGTGCATTACAGGATACCGGTTAGGTGAGTCATTGTTACATACCATTGACACGGTAGCACAGTAACTAAGGTGTTGAGTAGACGATAATATATCCGGTTCTCAAATCACCAGATGCTCACGTTATGAACTAACGGTAGCTTGGAGCAGCCATCTGGCGGCATGATAGCGATATAGAGTGGCTGTACACTTTTGTTGAGACTATTGTCTCCAATTTCATGATTAATCCATTTCATGTAAAGCCTATTAAACGAAATTAAACACACAACATTTATTCATTTATCATCAAAAATGTCTATCACGGGCTTTTTAGGATGGAAGAAGTTATTAGAAGGCAGCGCTGATAAACAAATATATGACCGCATGATTTTGGTGCGGGAGTATATCTGGAGACAGCAGCGGGTTTACGTTATCGTACATTCAGTTATATCACACAGGAGCCCAAACTGAACTGTGCAACCCTACAAAATATCCAAATTTTTGCAGTTACTTATACTTTCTGTTACTGTTTTCTATGTGCTAGCTTTGTGTGTATTCAGTATGCAGTCGCAGCAAAAAGTTGACGCGCTTCAGAATTTCTAGACTAACTAACAGAAATACTAGTTATCCTGAGACAAAATCTTGGGGAACACCATCACTAGCCTAGTACCATTGAAGTGATGCGCCGTTGTCTTTCATATCAAAGCGACGATGTTTGCTGTAATCATTGACACACATACGTGCAAGTCCAACACGTTCTTATGTATGACGATGCTCACCGAGATCTGAGCGATGGACTGTGCAGAAACATCCAAAAACGCGGCATCCACCGGTCTGTCCTAAATCTGCATCTGTAACTAAATTAGTAATGCATGAAAACTCCTCTTGAATTCTGTGCTGATTATTGCGCCGTATTACAAACTGGCTAGATGACTCTGTAAACATTAACCAAACAAGACCTTCATAACTCTAAGGACTGTCGATAACACCACGATTTGGTTCCAATGAAGCACAAGTCAGGAGACGAACCTTGTCGGCTGATGGAATTTCATGCACTCTTCCAAGCCACCACCTCAGGATGCCGGCCGAGTAAAGGTGATTATGGTATGATTATTTTTGTTTATGCCAATATTAAGACGGCAAAAACGTAGGCAATAAATCCTGCGATTGAGATCAATCGAGTTGATCAACATAGTTGTTATAACCAGAGCTGAAAATTTGCAAGTCGGATTCCTCTCCCATTGACGTTCGAGTCTCATCAAAATAAGCTAGTTAGGCAAACCGTTGGGTCCTGACAAAAATGCACATTTTAAGATCGTCTTCCATACTGTCGATGAACCACAAACAGTCATTGTCAGCGATAAACACGTTCTCCTCGAAATTGTAATCACTGTTTGTTAACATTATTCTGATAGAGACGTTAGAGGGTGTCTGTTTATTTATGTCGCAACACACTCACACGCATGAGTTGTACGAAAGAATCCATTTCGTTGCGGAGTTATCTGCACGAATTATTTTACCGACCTAATTTTGTTGAACTCGGCCAACTGCTGGTGCCCATTCTAAGTGACGTTTTCAAGATTATGATGGTACAAAGATATGCAAGTCCTTCAAAAACGATAATAGTGGAATTCGGCTGATAGTGTTTTCTGATCCTCCCCCAACCTAGTCAGATCAATCAGTCTACAGGAATATTCATTGATTTACACACATACTGTGACTTACCTCATACCTAGTGTCCCAATTAAACGTTCCATTTATCACAAACCAGTCTGGGGAAGGTAATATTTGCATTTTGTAAGCTCTTCCCCAATTCAACACAAAAAGAGCATTTGTCAGCACTTTACCTAGCCAAGCGTAAAAGTTCCTCTGGAATTCCGCCTGAGGGGTTAGAACTGCTGGAGACTGGATATCTCGTTAATCATATTGGTTGTAGCAACAGAATAATTTCACCACTGGTGGCCATCACCTAAAATATCTATAAACATCAAATTGCCGTACAGAAGTATTGTACGCTTCCAGCTAAAACTCCAAAACGATCGTTCTGCACCGTCTTGCTTCAGCTATCCACCACAAAAATCGCTTGCCTACCAAGATGGCTAAATCAGTCCTCAGCTATCTCTTCCGTATTGATCAAAGTAAGTTTGCGTGCAGTGTCGGTGTTGTGTACGCGTCAAAGCCGCCTGTGTGCCCCACACTCGTACTGAGATTCAAACTGCGTTCTGGTGGATCGCGCCTTCAACGACCAGTGGCTCATTCGACCATGTACAGAAGGAAGAGGGTACCGCCTGTAAATGTGACAGTAGGGCTTGTACTTCTCCTGAATCACGTGTTCTCTCTACCGTTGTTACAGACTGTAAAAATGACCGTTAATTGCACCCGAATAGAAATACCACAGCCAGCCACCTGTGAAGAACGGACAATTTTATCCACTCGAGTAGCGCAACATGTAGCCGAGTAGTTAGCTAGAAAACTGTCATAACAGCCGACCGCTTATCATGTTAGTCAGTCATCCACTCAAAAATGCAGGCACAGTTATCCGTTCTATTGCATTACGGTTGCATCGCTCAGCCAAGACTCATATTAATTACAGTTGGCTCTAGACTCACTGATCACGTGTCATTGGGTTTTCAAAAACAATTTGCAACAGGGCTGAGGTTCTTTTTACCACTCAGCCGATATTGCACGGTTTGTGTCGTTGAGCGTTCATGAAATGAAATCAACCCAGTCTTCACGTTCCAAAACTGTGATTGGCTGTGTTTAGTAGGTTGATTACGGTCACGTCCTTCAAAAGTGGTGAAACAGGTTTCGATGATGGTATCATTCGTTCTGTCAGTGTAATAGCGTCATTAAAACTGCAAATGGACTAGCAGACAATGTGGGAAGCAGGTCGGTCAGATGAACAAAGTTTAGCTTTGGCCCGAATTACTCCTCTGATCGACTGTAAGAGACAGAGTTTGATAGATTTGAGACAAAGCGAACTGAAGCTGATGCCGAATTGTGTTAACCAGATGTTCGCCTGGAAATGGCAAATGTAGAAAGACATTCATTAGGGAAAGATGTACGTAACCGGATTTGTATGCCTAGGTTTGCTGTGAATGTTAATAAACTTCCGCGGATATCCATCAGCAAAAAGCGTCTTCAGTGATAAATTACCAGTGATCACAAACGGCTTATCTCGTACACAAAAAGTATTATCAAACCTAAATTAATGTCGAGACAGCGCCTTACACTTTGAAGTCTTAGGCTACCATTCGATCGATTGTTCATCCCTGCACCACAGTACACCTATATCCATTCTACTATCCGTATGTCATCTTTATACTCAATTCGATAATATTCATTCTTCTCCATGAACGAACAAATGATGGCAAAAGACATTAGAATGAAGGCTCTTTAAGTAGGTTCTATAAATGGAAAATTATTTTTAGAAAAAAGAGTAGGATAGATAACTGGGATAAGGTTATACAGCCACCTCCTATACTGTAACACTGCCATTTATTTTCAATGTTTCGTGACACTGGCTGGATACAGTTCCGAAGAAAGACGGTGGC
This sequence comes from Paragonimus heterotremus, assembly GCA_013368495.1. Classification (NCBI taxonomy): domain Eukaryota; kingdom Metazoa; phylum Platyhelminthes; class Trematoda; order Plagiorchiida; family Troglotrematidae; genus Paragonimus; species Paragonimus heterotremus. The sequence goes on from LUCH01003784.1 coordinate 47,168, forward strand.
ACTTTAGACGCTGTCGGTAAACCACTTCTATCCATGCTCCCTTCTCAGTAGCTACCGCTTTGGTCGATAAGTTACACATCATGGCAACATTTTTATTGGAAAAGCTAATGAGCCCCGTAGAATTACTGTAACGTTTCAAGCAGAAAAAAACTGACAGATTGAAACTTTACTACTCGAACTCAGTAATCATGTTATCATAGTATACGAAATATGGAATTCAGACAACAATGTCTCATCCACTGCGGCCTCGAGCTGCTCTAGCCCATTCGTAACTACTGAGTTGAATTATTCACTTGTTGGATCCTGCTAGGATTGCTTATTGTAGATCCTCGAAAAAATACGCTGGTTCGTCCAAGACATATTAGTGCACTTGACAAAAATCTAATTCTCTTACTGATAATAATTAACACGGAAAATCTTGGTCCCGAAAATAACGCAACTATCCCCGTATTTGCTCCCAAGACAAGCCAAAAGACGCCTACAGAAAGCAACTTTGTTTCACTCTGCAACAGGCAGAAAAGTGTGAGGTAGTTATATGGTGCATAACGACTCACAGACATTGTCGAATCAAAAAACAGAAGGACAGTTACCAAAGAAATAATTAGGGTCACTAAGCCACCAATGAGCATAGTGGAATAGAGGTCGGACGGGTACGAAAAAATAACCGAGATTATCTTACGTCTGTTCTGGATAGTTCCACTCATTCCGATTTGGTAAAATCGTTTTCTGTCAAGGAAGAAGGCGGTTTTGGTCAGGAAAAAATGGACTCCCTAACATTCGCTAAGAATATTTCGTATCATACTGCCTTTCAATCAGGTTGTCTGACCAGAAGCTTTGGGTGGGGTTTCCTAAGACAACGTCTTCACTGGCACAACTGATTGGACATTATCCGAGGTTGTTTTTAGTCCATCAGATCAGTCCATTCGGTTGCCGCATCACCTTTGTCTCCATTTTTTTCTTTGTGCTAAAAACTAAATTTCTAATGTGTGCGTACTTCAGCTAATTGTTCTTCCAAGTCGCTTTCTACAGCCTAGAATTAAACGAGTGCTTCACATCCGAAACACACGTGTACGATCACAACATTGTTATTTATCTAAAAGAAATAAAAAATTCTTTCTCATGATCTCTGCTGATGCTAACACCAAACCTGTTGGCGAATATTTAGGGAGTATCTAATATTGTGTGTCAAATCGGTGAAAGGCTTGTCCAACTGGATCTTGGTGAATGGTCATTGATGTGCCATCAGACGTAGTATTTTGGTGAAGAGCTTTCGTGATAGACTAAAAAGATTTTCGAAACGATTGGTTCTCTTGAACGGTTTGAACGAACGCTTGTAGATGAAAGCATTTCGCATTGAGTCGTCGGTGCTGACGAGTTGGCAATATAGGATGAGAAGAAGCGCGTAGAAAACAAGCTCATTTTCAGTGTCTCATCATCAGGCTGAATACAACACATTTATATGGGTTCGACAGGGGTAGTACATCAATAGGATGAGGGGTGGTAATTATGAGTGTTAAGTTAGTCAGACTCATCAAGTGTTTTGGTAGATAGACGCTTCTACATAACAGATCGATCCGGGTTATTGATGCATAGCCACGGGAGGTTCAATGCTTTGACAAAACGTTTTTGTGAACATAACGAGGGTGAGTGTAATCGAATTGCTATGGCTTCTGCGATGGCTAATAAACGACCTTTGACCCACTTCCATTGCACTCCGCAGATTTAATCGATCAATTTGAATGAATCGGCCGGGTTGATCACATGGTTCGATTCGACCAAGTGTGCAGCGACCGCCGATGAGCAAGTCTTCATCGATCTTCTAGCTAACCACGCCGGATGGTGCTCCCGCATGCGTTCAGATAGTAGCCTTGTTGTGTGGCCTATGTAGGTTGTTCCACAGGAACAAACAAAACGGTAAACACAGAAAGAGACAGCATGTGCAGGCAGTATATCTTTTAACTGGGGGCTCAAAACTGGTGTGAAGCTAAATCGAGCTGCGAAATAGGTTTTGTTAACTGCTACGTTAAGTCTCCTGGTTACATTCTCAGCATTACTGTCACCTTTGAAAGGCAACGTAATATAGACCGACTTTTTGTCTACAGTTTGTGGTACATTTACTTTGGTGCTAATTATCATGTGTTTAGCTATAAACTGTTCTGGATAACCGTTTTCAAGGAGTGTATTAAATATGAACCGTTTTTCTTCTATGGTGTCATTTGAGCAAATTTTCAAAGCTATATATCGTAAGCATCGGACTAAATCCCTCTTTTGTCTCAAAGGTACCAAACTATTGAAGTAACTGTATTGTCCTGACCAGGTTGCTCTGCGATATATTTTACGTTGTAATGTACCGTCCTCACGGCGTGACAAGAACACGTCTAAAAAAGCTATACCCACTGGTGATTCAGGTTCCAGGGTGAAACAGATATTTTTGTGGGCACAGTTAAAGTGCACCAGTGTTTCATTGAGACACTGCGATTCGTCTGCCATGCAGATAATGTCGTCTACATAACGTTTATAAAGAGCTAATGACTTTATATGATCTGCTAGTGAGCTACTTCCAAGCTTCGCCATAAAAATGTCTGCTAATAAAAGGCTTAGCGGTGAACCCATTGATACTCCATCCTTTTGGCGATATAACCTACCGGAGAAACTGAACTGAACGTTGTAAGTGCAGCGATACAAAGGCTGCTTAAGCTCACCTACTGGATGAGAAGTCAAAGTTTCAACGAACAGAGAAAGTGGATAGCGTCACCGAAATAGAGGATCGCATAAGATGACATCTTCAGCTGCTCTTACAGCTGAGGATTATTGATGAATTAACGCATAGATTGTCAACGCGCCCAACTTTACGGCCTACGAAAGACGCACAAGCCTAGAATGCCACTTAGGCCAATTTTGGCAACGACAAACTCTCTTTACTATAAACTGGCACGCTGGCTAGTCGCTACCTTAACCCCATTAAGACAAAAATTTCAAGTACACTCCATTAAAGATTCTTTTGAATTGATCAGTGACTTGGACAAAATCGATCTTGCTAACGAACTGATGTGCTCTGTAGATGTTCAGTCACTGTTCACAAATGTTCCGCTACACGAAACGATTGACTATATCTGTGAGTTCGTTGAAATGAGTCACACTTCGTTTCCACTTCGAACTGAAATATTGGGGGAAACTTCGCTGCTCTGTACCGAGAATGTCGGCTTTCGTTTTCTCGAGCAGTCCTACCGTCAAATAGACGGAGTAGCTATGGGAAGCCCACTGATTCCCATGTTAGCAGACTTTTTCATGATAAAAATTGAACAGCAGCTAGCTACGGAGATTGGAAAATTGTCATATTACAAGCGTTACGTTGACGACACATTAATATTCAATCGATCTTAACAGGTGATAGATAACCTGATGCAACGTCTAAATAGTTGTCACTCTAACTTAAAGGTTACTTGTGAATATGAGGTCAACAACCGTCTGTCATTTCTAGATATACTCATAATTCGTCGAGAAGAATATTAGGTAAAAGAACTGTCTATAGAAAATCTACGTGCTCCGGTCAGTACTTAAACTTCAGCAGCTTCACACGGATCCAACATAAACGAGCACTGATGAATACGTTTTTTTTACACGGGGCAAGGCGAATATGTACGCATAACAGTCTTGCGGAAAAACCAGATCTGTCCTGCAGTCAAATGGTTCATAGACAGGCAAAGTAGACAAAAAGTACCATCCGAAGAGGTGGTCACTGTAGAGAAAAAGGAGGTCTACACAGAGCTGTCTTTTAAGGGCGATTATATCATGCAAAAAACAACGCAACAGTTGAGGAACTCGATTAAGCAAACTTTCAATGCAGATGAACTCTGTGTAATCGCTCGGACTCTGAAGTTACCGGTGCCCTCAGTCAAAAGAGATCAGCCTAGCGGTGCCACTTCACATTGTCTTTGCCTATTTGTATGTAACCGCGGAGAATTTTACATAAGCGGAACCGAGAGACGCTTGAACTCCAGAATAAAGGAACATCTACCTAAGTGGGTGCAGAAGCCCGTGTTATCGGAGAACGGCAATGTTGTTTCAACGCATAAATAGCCAGTTTCCTCAGTCACTAGACACGTCCTGACCACTGGTAACGTTATCGATCCATCTTGTGCATTCAGAGTCCTGTTACGGCATTCTAACCCAAGATTCTTACGGTTTGCCGAAGCAGTCGCAATCAACCGACTCAAGCCTGCTCCCTGTGTTCAGAAACAACTGTTCGTGAACTTGACTCTTCCTTGGACTTAATGACCTATCTTAACCCGCCTATTGAATATCCACCCCTCTAGTTGTTTGCTATAAAAAGGACGCACCCGTGTCATTGTAAATTTGGTACTGATGAGTCAATACGAAATGTTTGTATCTACCAGCGTACTTGTTCTAATTGCTTTGTTCAAAAAGATTTCGATTATCCAAGGTGCACGTATTTTCTTGCGCACTGAAAGACTAGTTCAGGTGCCGTGAAAAATGTTTCCCACGGTACCAATTTCTCAAACAGAATAAGCTTTCGGACACTACTGTACGTGCTGGGGATTGAAATGTGAAACTTGACTTTTTTGCAACCCAAAAGAAATAGCTGTATGCCTCTTTCGATGACGATCGACTGTCGTAACTGTAAACAACTCACGGACTAAATATGTCTTGTTTCCCAAATGAGTACCAAAAACAACAGTACGTCACGTGCAGACCGTTCTGTACAGCTTAACCATAGGCGCGAATTGGTCACATGTGGCCGTCAGCCATCAATAGTGTCAGTTTGTCGGAGACAGTAGTACAGTTTATAGTAACCACCGTGATTTGGACAATGACGTTGCTCAGACCCGCTTTGTTTTATTGTTCGCTTGGTCAAGGAAACCGAATGACTGGAATCTGAGCAAGTGCTGTACCAAACAGCATCTACAACGAAACTGTCAGTAGGGTGATTCAAACGAGCATTATTCACAAATATAAAGTATTTCAACAACGACAAATTCTTTCAAAACACAGATCAACAGTTCAGATAGAAGCAATCGGTTGTTCAAAATAGAGCCACTGTTTCACACGCCTGCAGTTGACATGCATAACTGAGTTCTCGTCTATCGCACAAGTTCTGTTAAACGAATTAATACGCAAATTTAGACGTTAGGTCTTGTATTCAGCCTTCACTTTTTGTGAGACAAACTCTTTTTATGCCTACTGTTCCGATCTGTTGCAGTAGCTGTAGTGCACTAGATTAACTGTTCGACGAGTTAAAACAGTCAGGCCATGAGTTATTGAAAAATTTTTTTTGCGTTAGAGTATTTTGTTTGTTCTCAATAAGGGACCCGACGTGACCTTTCTCTAGCAGTAGCAATAACGCGTTGTCAGGTGGTGGAGTTAATTAGGTATTCATGGGATATATGCTCTGTTGTCGGTGTTTGATCCCTCCAGAGGTGAGTGCTGTCACATGCGGGCAATGATTGACTACCACTAGGGTTCGGTTACTGCTTCTCATCTGTTCAACAGGTCTGTCTCAATGAAACCAGCAGCTTTCGTATGGCTGATTGAAAAGTTGGTCTGTCGAGTTGAATATGTACATGAACGGCTAGTTGTTAAGGCGCAAATGTCAATTAACGTCATTATTTTAATGCTTCATTTGATAGTACATAATTGCGGATATAAGCGGCAGTCAATCAGACTGACTAAGTAAGCTCAGAATAGTCAGTCAGCACACTTTAGCTGATGGAAGTATGGTGTTTTTTAGACTAAATAGTTTTTAGGTGATGACGATTGAAGATCATTCAACTGGCCATAAGGTTTTCAAAACGGCTTCCTAAATCCGACTACTCAAACCCACTTTGAGAGATCAAAATCTCGGTCCTGATGGTAAAACTTTAAGAATAACTTTATTCAGTGCTGAGGGAGAAAAAATACGCACGCACCGCTCCTGATTTCTCGAAAATCTGGCCTTAGGTTTGGTCGCGGTCAGTTGATTTCGGAGCTTCACTACCTACCTTTCTCGTCTTCTGGCCACATTTCGCCGAACGTAACTCACACAGGCCTACCTCGTACAGTGACATTTCAGTTAAGATTCACGCGGTAATAGTCTGCTGATAATGAGAGGAGCATACTATGCTAATTGGTCGTTTACTTTCAGTTCTTGTTGTCATACCCTTGTGTTACATAGTCTGATTTTATGAATAAGCTCTAATGAGAGCGAAACTCGAGTCTAGTGCTTCTTTTCGAAATGGGCCGACTGGAAAATCTATGGGAATGCGACAGCTGCGATCAATTGTGGGTGATGTACAATCTATGTGAATTAAAAAAGTGTCAATATCTTACACCGTCGGTTTTTTGCTGTGTTGATGAATTGAATCAAACATTCAGAGTTCTAGCTTGTAAATACGTGAACAAAATTACACATGGATTTAATTTATTTTGGCTCAAGCTTTGTCACTAGCAACAGTCAGCAAGTCAGCGTTTTAATTACACCTTTGTGAGGTCCTTATTGTAAACCCTCTAAACAATACGCTGGTTCGTTCTCCATATAGTGGAGCGCTTGACAGAATTTGGATTCTCATCCTGGTTATAATTCACATGAAAATCTCGGTTCCGAATACTACCGCGACTGTCCCTCTATTCGCTCCCAAGACAAGCCAAAAGACGCGTGCAAAAAACAGGCCTTGTTCCGCCTCAAAACGTGTGCGAAAAAGGCGAAAAATACAAAGTACTTATATGGCGCGCAATGATCAAAGAGAAGGACAGTTGTCAGTTGTCACTAATGCGCATAGCGGAATAAAAAATCGAGCGGGTAAAAATTAGCCAAGTTCACCTCTCGGCCGTTCTGAGCAGGTCCGCTAACTAGGATAAAAGTCAATCGTTTTTTTTCTTCTCAAGAACGGAGACGGTTTTTGGACGGAAAGGAATGGACACCCTAACAGTTCTCTTCTTGCACTCGGTAACCCGAGAGTTTCATTTTTTTTCTACCCGTTCATCAGCCCACAATATTTTTATTTTCGAACTTCACTGGAAGGCGTTTTATGGGCTTCCTTCACCGATAGCTGAAGGCCATTATCATGGAACCAATACAACAACGGGTGTACACAGCACTAATCAGTGCGACATAAAAGACTTTCAGTTCAGATTGTTGACCTGTTCCTCTGCTAAGAGCTCATAGCTGGTAGATCAGTAGATCCAACAAGAGACTTTGGATAAACGCGTCATTAACTAGGGCATCCTGACAGTCATTGGTTTGTGACCATATATCAGTGATGACTGAAACATGAGCACCATTCACACCTCAGGTGAGCGACCCTGGTCAAGTTACTTTTTGAGTCACTTGCTTGAACTTGAAGCGCGCGATTCGCCGTTTGCCCTTGTGTAGATCATTATAACAGTACGAGTGGACAAAATTGCGATCAGCGTGACCGTCTCCGAAGCACAAGTTCAACCAAAGAAATACGCCGGAAAATCAACGGTGAACGTCATGTTTGCTGCTTCGCTCTACAATAAACCAATCAACAGAGTGGTGTAAAACGTAAATTTTGTGTTCATGCATGGACGAGGTATAATCCGTGCACAACAGCAAGCTTAATCTGCTTAGCACATTTGATAGTCACATGACCGATTGTTTTATGGCAGTTCACAACGCATAAATCACAATTTCGAATCATAACAATGTGTTAACCGTAAACAGAAAACCAGCTTTTTGACTGAATACCAACTTTCGTTATCATAATTGATGACGACGGGTGGCAGGTTTTGTCGTGTCCATTCAGGTATTATTATGCAACGCCATAACGCCAATAATTCTAACAGCAAAATGGTCATGGAAGCAAATTCGTGATTCAAGAATCAGTGGTGTTGTGAGCCAAGAACACGGATGGCGAAAGGTTGTTTATTTAGGAAACTAACACGGGTTCGGTGTTTAAACAGGACAACAATCAAATGCATTCATCTGCGTGTGTCAGTCATCCCAGAAGGTTCCGGCTGCCACAGACGCTAACGCTCAGCTCCTTTGCGTAGCCAGAACTATTCCACGGCATACTACACTGTCATGTTGGTGTGATGTTTCCTCCCGTGTTTTTCCTGCGGCCACTTTGACGACAAAATCCATATTGTCGTCCCACTACTGAATAGTGGTGGCGTGAGTAGTATGGGGCGATCGCTCGTCCGCATCACTAATTGAACACTGATCTCAGTGATGTCCGATCGGTTTCATCTATTATTTATGACTCCACCAAAATTTTCGTTGTTGTGCCGTTTTTAGGTGCTGGCTTGGTAAGTACAACAACTTGTAAGTAGTATCTGTGGAACCGTTAAGAATCTAAGTAATATCAGAAGGATATGCAAACAAAGTGTAATGTGAATAACGAATAAATATAACAGCACAATTTCAGACGAAATAGGGAGATGTAATCCATGGGTTTGTTAATGGAGTGTTCGATGGAATCCTATGGGCGTCAACGTAGTGATCTACAGGATGGAAACACTGTGTTATCCACAGTGCACTGTGGCTGTGTTTTGTTCACCGGCGAGCGAGAGACCCGGATAAGTTGTGTTCACACGGGTGGATTGTCTGGTCTTGTCAACTCCACTGAAAACACTGGGTTGAATCTAGTATCGTAGGCTAATTCCGAGATGACGTTGGTTGCGTGTTGCTGGGCCCACGTTCATGCGTCTGTATGTGTGGTTACCTTGGTGTTGCCTGACCTTTTCTGCTACCTCGGCGTGGTGGTCAGGCTTATGTGCTGTTTTGATCCGGAGAGCTGTGCCGACTGCGACTTCGGTGGTTGCAGGTTCAACCATGTCAGATTGGCCAAAGGGGAGCAACCAGACAAAAGCAGATGCGTTCGCTGTGTATGGTGTGAGTGTGTTGTGTTTTGGTTCGGTTAGTTATTTTATTTTTTGCCCGATCTGATTCTCTATATGTATGATTGGTTTGTCTGTGGAGTATCATCTATGTGTGAATGTGCCGAATGTCTTGGGTTGTGACTGACGAGCCTGTTCGAGATGGTTGGTGATGATGCGTATGTGTCACCTACTGCCTTGCGAAACAGGCCTTTGAGCCAAAGGCTTTGGTTAAAGGCCTTAATCACCCTCCTGTCTAGGTCTGGGTGTCCGGGCTGTATCCGATGCCCACATGAACGATGATGATACAAAACAAACCACATATCATACTGCATCGGCCGTTGTGCAGAGTAAATCGGGTCACCCTATCTGCTGCACATGACAGGGTGGATAGGCGAAAATATGCTACTGTCAATTACTCACCCTCATACTGTCCCTCAATATTAATTCCTGAGCAGATAATGCTCACTCAAGTTTCAGCTATCCAGAGGCCAACCTGAAACAGGCCCGTGTACGCAACATACTCTGTGTTGGGGTATGGAATGTGCGCACCCTGCTGGATCGATGCAGCTCCAGCGGACTGCCAGAACGGCGCATTGCACTGGTCGCGATGGAACTGCGTCGCTATGGAATCGACGTAGCAGCCTTGAGCGAGACAAGGCTTGCGGACCGAGGTAAGCTACGGAAAGCAGGTGCTGGGTACACTTTCTACTGAATAGGTCGCCAGAGAGTCGCTGAGCGCATCAACGCTTTGATGATGGGCGAACCTCATGGCATCAGCCCTCGAATCCTGTCTACGAGCCTGCGACTCGGTCGAGGTAAGTGTGCTACATTTGTTAATTTTTATGGTCCAACTATGTGTCACACTCATGATACAGAGGACCAGTCCTATAATTAACTGTCCGTCACAATCTGGTCGGTGCTGGTGACTGGTCGACTGATTGTGTTAGGTGATTTGAACGCTCGGGTCTGGTGCGACTCGGTAGCTTGGCCTGTGTGCTACTCACGAGCTTGCTTTCACAAACATCCGATTCCAGCCGGATGCCAGCGACATCACGACGTAGACACATGTACGAAACGGTCATCGCTATCTGATTGATTACGTGATTATGGGGAAGCGCGACATTTGTGAAGTGCGAATCACGCGGATGATGCGCGGCGCTGAATACAACACAGATCATAGGCTGGTCAGGACTAAATTATTTATCCATATACGCGAGTCTGTTTATTGCAGATCTTACGGACAGCGGCAGAATTTGGATATCAAACAACTGGAAAACTGCGAGACGACGATTACTTTCCAATGTGCAGTTGCCGCCCGCCTGCACGACGTTCCTGTATCCGCTACCCCTGAGGGTATGTGGCAGTTCATCAACGAACGGACCATGATGGCAGCCACCGAGACGATTGGTGTCAAACGTCAGAAACGTCCGGACTGGTTAGACGACAACAACGGGGTTATCGCCGAACTGGTATGAGAGAAGAATACCGCGTTTTGTGCCTCCACAGCGGACCTGGGCAATGAAGCGAAGAAGGTGACGTTCCGGAGTATCCGCCGTCAACTGGTCGAATGTGTCCGCGGAATCAATGACAACTGGTGGATGAAACAGGGCAAGCGGATGCAGGGCTTTGCATGCCGTCAACAACATAAGAAGTTGTGCGATTTGTTCAGGACGATTTTCGGTACATCGATCTAGTCCACTAAAGCACTGGTAGACGTGGACACCGTCTGTACATGAATCCAGCCAGAGGACATTATGTAGGTCTGGTGCAAGCACTTTGGTAGTCTACTAAATCGTCCTGCTACCATTGATTGGGTGACTGTGAACCGCATGCAGCAACAGATCATCAAACCTTCAGTTGCTCTCGTTCCAGATTTATTAGAGCTGCAGACTGGCCAACTGCGATTGGTCAACTTCGCAACGGTAAGGCTGCAGGTGAAGATGGATTGCCAGGTGAAATCCTAAGGAATGGCGGGTCGGCGATGGGACGTGCACTGCTCCAGCTGGTTCACTCCATCTGGCAGCATGAGGTGATGCCACAGGATTTCAAAGATGTTGTGATAATACCTTTGTTTAAAGGTTAGGATTGTAAGCAATGCCCCGACAGCTATCGGGGCATCAGTCTGCTGAGCTGCGCAGGCAAGGTGCTTGCAATAATCTTCCGGGACCCTCAGTAAACTTCACCAAGACGTTCGATTCCATGAGCTGCGAGGCGCTGTGGACGGTGTTTGGTAAGTTTGGATGTCCAGGTAGGTTCGTCAACTTAATTAGATTGTTGTATGAGTGCGAAGGTGTGATCTTGTGGATCTACCTCTGATGATTTCGAAATTGTCACTGGCGTGAAGTAGGGTTGTGTCCTGATCTCATTCCTATTTAGTTTATATTTGACTGCCATGCTAACAGTTGCTTCTCATGACTCTGAGGAGGACGGCGTTAAGGTAGAGTACCTGACGGATGGGCGAATACTGAACATTTGACGTTTCTGCGCTCCAACCTGGTTACACACCTTAATGATGCGCATGCTTCCATTCGCAGCTGAGAGCGCGCTGTTTGTACATAACGAGGACGGACTTAGGCGACTGGCCGCGGCTTTCGCTACCGCGGCATCAAAGTTTGGACTGGGTATCAACACAGGTAAGACATCTTCTTTATTTTGGTCTTCTCCGGGTGGAGGTGCTGTCTGTACATTTTCACCCCAATCCGTATTGATGGAAATCTTGTCAGCAGCTGTACAGATTACTGCAACTTGGGCAGCAATCTCTACACCGATCTGTCTCTGAACCGCGAGTTGAGAGCTCCTGTGGCTAAGGCTAGTACTGCTTTCTGACCTCTTGAAAGACGTGTTTGGAAGAACCACAGCCTAAAGCCGAGCACTGAGCTCTTTGTTTACCGCGCGATGGTGCTGTCTATACTACTGTACGGCAGTGAACCGTGGACATTGTATCAGCGGAACGTGCGCTATCTGAGCTGCTTTCATTTGCAATGTCTAAGACGTACCTTGGGTATTCGGTGGTCGGACATGCTTCCGAACACTGAGGTACTCTGGCGAGCGGACATGAACGGTATGGAAGCCCTGCCGATGTTGAATCAGCTTCGTTGGTTGGGTCACATCCGTCAGATGGGTGATAACCGTATTCCTAAGCAGGTGCTGTATGGATGACTGAAGTCAGCTTAGTGAAACCAAGGTGGTCAAAAGCGGACATACTGGGATGTTGTGCATGTGGGTCAGTCACGTTACAACACTGTCACGAAGTCCATTATTTTCGTCCAAAACCGCCTTCTTTCTCGACAGAAAACGATTTTACCAAATCGGAATGAGTGGAACTATCCAGAACAGACGTAAGATAATCTCGGTTATTTTTTCGTACCCGTCCGACCTCTATTCCACTATGCTCATTGGTGGCTTAGTGACCCTAATTATTTCTTTGGTAACTGTCCTTCTGTTTTTTGATTCGACAATGTCTGTGAGTCGTTATGCACCATATAACTACCTCACACTTTTCTGCCTGTTGCAGAGTGAAACAAAGTTGCTTTCTGTAGGCGTCTTTTGGCTTGTCTTGGGAGCAAATACGCGGATAGTTGCGTTATTTTCGGGACCAAGATTTTCCGTGTTAATTATTATCAGTAAGAGAATTAGATTTTTGTCAAGTGCATTAATATGTCTTGGACGAACCAGCGTATTCTTTCGTGGGTTTACAACAAACATTGCTTGTAGCTTTTGAGAAGACTTAGGGTTGAACCGGACTGCAAGGAGGAATACGATTCGGACCGGCGTCCACGAGTTCAGCTAGCCGTTACGAACGAAAGCGCGCGATACTCAAGGGAACCGTCAGTGCCATAGGTCGTGGTGACATGACAATATGGTGTTGCGATATGTGCGGTCGCGAATACGCTGGTCGCCTGGGATTAGTGGGTCACCAGCATACTTATAGTGCACTGTCGGCGAAGAGACGACGAGTATGTTAGGCGCAGGTAAGTCATATCAACATATCCATTCCATTTTTTTTCATGATCGCATCGACCATGACCATGGTGCTTGGGCAACTAATTCGCTGCTCTCTTTAGAAACTCGGGCGTGTATAATCTTCTATCCATTCTTTTCTTGAGCTCTGTTGGTGTATTGAATGATGAATCTTCTGCCTGATCTTTTCACAGTTCAACTTTGAGTTATGTTTTTCAACTTTATCCTATTTAGAATGCAGTAGCATGCACACTCATGCTAAAGTGCTTCTTATATTACATTTTACATATCTTTTTTCATAGTATAGATCTTTCATTGTAGTCTCTCTCTCTGTTTATTTTCCAAGAGGTAAGGATTTCCTTTTCATGCTGGCCATTCAATTGGTTAGCCAGCATTGGCCAGTTGGACACAAAGGCAGGTCCTAGATCTGCCTGCTTAGGTCTCTGAACCTGACAATTGTATCGGTTGTTGTGGTGTATCAGCCAACGGTTTTTCCATGTGTGCCGGTTTTAACCTGTCCAATGAGATGACCTCTTCACTATTGCTCATCTTGATCTTGAATTATCTTAGATGACGACTGGGGACAAGATAGGGGTCATCTTAAGGATGTTGGAGGAGAGGTCTGGGTGCGTCATTACGGACAAATCGTGTGCATGTCATCATGTTCGAAGGAATGTATGACGATCTGTCAGTCGTTTTCCGGTCCGATGCTTTGCGGTTGGCCGTGTGCTCTTCGAGTCGGTGGACGTAATCAGTCGGATCTGTGGTGCCCAGCGCGTTTGAACTTGTGACCAACTGTCCTGGTGAGCGCAAAGCGGTACCAAAAAGTGAGTTCTGTGGTGGAAGTGCCTACCTCCTGTTTGACGAACAAACGGGTGCCGAGAAGGATGACTGGGAGGCGTCCGGTCCAGTTTGTCGGATCTTCAACGGCCTTCAACGCAGCTTTTAGTTGGTGATGGAAAAGTTCATCTAAGCCGTTGGCACACGAATCACACGTGGTGGTTGCAATTTTTTCTGTGCCAAGTAACTTAGTGAGTGCATCAACAAGTTGGCGCCGAAACTGTCTTCCTCGATCGATAGCTACAATTGCAGGTGCTCCAAATACTGATATCTATCTCTCTACAACCTCACACGCTACTATGGTTGCTGTGATACCCTTGATTGGTATAGTTTCGGGTCATCTCTTTTAACGATCTACACATGTCAAAATATGCTTAAAATCATGTGATGATGGAAGGGGTCCAACAACGTTAATATGAATATATGAAAATCAAGCGTCTGGGGCGGCGAGTTTGCCAATGGGGGTCGTAGTGTGCCGGGATACCTTAGAACGCTGACCACCGAGATAGGTTTTTGTCCATTCACGAACGTCGGCGCTGATACTCGGCCAGACGAAACGACCGTGGATCGGTTTCACAGTTGTACGGATACTTGGATGCAAGAGGTTGTGGAAAGCATCAAAGTGTGTTCGACGATAGAATACCGGTACAAATGGTCGAGGGAGCAGTTGGGAGATATCACTAATAATGGTTCTTGTGGAATCATGAAATAAAATAGTTTGTATTTTGAGTACTGAGGGGGAATGTGTATTTTCGTAGTTCAGGATTCGATTTTTGTTCTTCCATCATTTCGGCAAAGTCGATCAATATGATGTAGCTGATGATGTCATCGCCTGGTCGTGATAAGGTATCTACGACCACGCTGAATGATCCAGAGATAAATCGCACTTCCGTTGTGAACTGAGAATTAAAACTTAAATGCCGGATCTCCCTAGGTCAGTAGTTGGTATGCTTGTGTTTGTACATGTGGGCTAAGTGTTTTTGGTCAGTATACATACAAAATACTCGGCCTTTGAGTAAATGTTGAATGTTTAATAGAGGGATAGATGGACAATGATTCTCTACTAAATGTGTTATAACGCGTTTCCGCGGACTGGAATTTATTCGGAAAAATGCAAGTGGTTGCGTAGATCTGTTTACGTACTGGGGTAAAACGGTACCAATGGTGAAGTTGGAGGCATCCGTAGATAGAAATTGTTGTGGATCAGCTAGTTTGTGGTCCAACACAGTAATGTTGGCTAAAGCTGTCATAACAATTGAGAAGGCCTCTGTGGCCGTACTGTCCATCTCAAACTTGGAATCGTTTAGAGATAGGAGTTTGGTTGATGGTATCATTAACTTAGCATTGTTGGGAATAAAACGGCGGTAAAAATCAATCATATGGGAAAATCATTGAAGTTATGACGGATGTTGGTGTTTGAAAATCGAGAATTGCCTCAACTTTGTTAGTTGATGGTGCAATCCCGTTGGAGTCAACCAAGTGGATAAGAAAATCAGTTGAAAACTTTCCAAACTGACATTTTGTCGGGCTAATTGCAATTCTAGAATTCGAAAGACGCTGGAAGGTTAACCGTAAATGTTGGAGATGTTCCCCTCCGTTGGTACTTGCTACTAACAGATCATCCAGATATGCGAAGACAAAATCAAACTGGCATAGTACCTGGTCTATAAGTCTCTGAAATGTTTGTGAAGCATTTTTTAAACTTAAAGGTATACGAGTGAACTCAGAAAGACCAAGTGGTTTAGTAATAGCAGTCTTTTTAACGTTAGATGGCTCGATAGGAATATGGTGATAGGCGCGCATGAGGTCAATATGGGAAAATATTGTTTTACTACAAAGGGTTGCTGAAAAGTCATGAATGGGTAGCACGGAACACATGTCTGGTACTGTAAGTTTGTTTAGCACACAGTAGTCTCCACATGGTCTCCAGTCGTTGTTTGTTTCGGGCACCATATGTGGTGGTGATGACCGCTCGATTTTAGGGGGCTGAGTGATGGCTCACTGGAGCATATGTTGGAGTTCATCATATGTTAGTTTAAGCTCCTCCGGATGAAGACGTCGCGGGCTGGCGTATGCTGGCTGTATTTCAGTGATGATATGGTGAGTAACGCTGTGTTTAATGAGTACATCACGAAAATGTGGTTGATTCAGAGCGGGAATCTGCTTAAGCAGTTTGTGATACTCCTCCTGGTTGATCTGAAGTAAAAGAATTGGGCTGATTACTGGACTAAATGCGTGAAATCCCTTAAATGACTGAGTGGTGATTGAGTCAATTAGACGGTGGTTTCTAGGTTCGGGCAGTAAGTTGAAGTGTAACAGAAAATCGGCACCAATGATGGTTTTTGAGAAGTCAGCTACGGTGAAAACCCACGTGAAGGGACGCCGAAGACTATGGTTGAGCGTCAATGACCTTTGTCTATATGTGTTGATCGTCGTGTTATTAGCCGTGATTAGAACAAAGTTTTTGGTAACACGTGCTTTATCCTTTGGAGCGGAGGGGATCATACCAATTTTTGCACCTGAGTCCACTAAAAATATGTGGTTGGACGGTGAGTCTCTGCTGAATAAACGACGATTAGAGGAACCAGTGCCAGGCGCAGTTGTCGTCATTACTGACTGGCTTTGTAGTTTCCCGCAGAGTTTTTGTGGGTTACACTTACGGGTATCTACTCCAAACTTGAAATGATACCAGCAAAAATTGTGGTTGTGACTATCAGATCGATGAGTTGAAATAGTAGGAGACCGCGGTGGTCAATTGCGGTTGCGACTACTGGACTGATGTGCTGAAGTAGTAGGAGACAGTGGTTGCGACTCCTTGGTCTTTGTGACAAGTGTAACTTCTCAAGGTTACTATTGAGCATTTCGACTAGTAGCAAAATTTGCTTCATGGCATCTGGCGGATTTGGATTTAGAGGAGAAATGTGAGAATTGTCAGGAATATTCGTGATGTCATCAGCCAGCCCAGCTAGTTTATCTAAGAGCGTGTGTCCTCTGGATGCCAAAACACTACGGACGAAATAAGGTAATCTTTGTAGGAAGAGCTGTCGGAATAACGATTCGTCAATGGACCTTCCGTCTAGTATGTGTTAGAGTCTCCACAGCAGCTGATATTGTTTACGGTCACCCAGCTCTTCGCCACTGATCAGGACTTCAAGTCGTCTTCGTTCTGATGCTGTTGTACTTTTGAGCAGGGCAGATTTAAGATGTTCGTATGGTTCCGTCGGATGTGGGGATATAATTATACCATGCATTTCCCGTACTGTTGCTTTATAGCACAGAGGTGATGTGATAAAACACGGTAGGGGAGTGAGTAATGCCTCTGGTATGGAACTGCATCTCTACTAACCAGGTAGGTTGTGTTCACAGGGTGGGCGGTCTCATCTTGTCAGTCCCGGCGAAGACACTGGGTTGAGCCACGTGTAGTAGGCAAATGTCCGAGATGACGTTGGTTGCGTGTTGTTGAGTTCTCGTGTGTGTGCGTGTGCGTGAATGAGACATTGACTACAGGGTATTGGCAAACCATAGGTTGTTCGAGGCCACTGCGGTTACATGTGCATAACGGCCGCTCAGCGGTGGATGGTGCCGATGTTCCATTCTGGTCACACGTCACAGGGAGCCGGCCTAGACATGACCTTGACCACATCACACTGTGATGCTACAGTTTTTTTGAGATGCTGTATATTCGAACATATTGCATTGAAAACTACCAAAGTGGTCATTAGAATGTTAACTTAAAAGTCCATGTTTGTTTACCAGCAGTGACAAAATTGATCGTTGTTTCATGCCGGTAGCAATACGTCGGAATGAGTAACACACCTTCCTGGTGGAGACTGAACGTTTGTTTACATCCTGACGAAGGACCTGTACGTACTGAATTTTCATGAAGCTGGGACAATAGATTATCTGTTTTATCACGAAAAGAAAACGAGGACACTGGAGTGGTGTATTTATTCTGAAATGGGCCGAATTATGTAGATGAGCTGGTTACTAACAGGTAAGCAAGCGGATTAATCAAATAAATGAAGAAACAATTCAGGCTTGCGTGGTGTTTGATAGAGTCTGTCAGTGCACGTATAAAGAAAGGCGCTCACTTGTAGATTGATTTGAGTACACGGCACCACATCTGCCTGTTCAGGTTATGCCAGATCATAGTGATCCTGAGGAGGCTTGAATTGGGTAAGAAGATACACTAGTTGACAAACCGCATAGACTGTTTTACTACTGTTTTTGACGTGTGGTAACAGATGGGCAGTTTACGAATAACAGAAGAAATCCAACATACCGTCGATGGGGTAGCTCGACTCAACGGGCGATAAAAAACGAACCAAGACAGTCAACAAACAGTGTTAGCTAAATGGGTAGAATCGTCCGGGAATACACACAAAGTTTAATCAGAAATCTAAATGCCTTGTGGGCTGGAATTCGAGTTTGAATAAGTGGGTGCGTAACTGTCGGGTTATCAGTGTGAATTGGATAATGAGGATCATTATTTCGAAGCAAGTTGTGTGTAGTTAGCTATCTTAGGTGTTAGTGAAATTCCACTTTTACCCAGATCTGCTTTAAAAGACCTTCTATGTCAGATTTGTAACGCTACCAATAAATGATAATAAACGACTGCTTATAAGTTGCCCTGAAATTGTGAAGCTACAATTTCTTTCGAATATATTCCACTAATGATTTTGCCTCGTTGCACTATTTTTCACTACACCATAGGAAAACAGTGTTTTGGTAACATGGGCTACTAGCCATCAGTTCGCAATGATTTGATGTTCCATTTGCTTGACAAACTAATGAGATTAACGTTTTATGAACTTTTTAGGAACATTTCGTTTGTATCGCATCGATTACTTTTGAAAAACTAACACGTACAACAAAGTAAAAGCAATTCAGTCATGATTGAGACAGTCAGTCAGGTGACCGAGACGGAAGCAGCAAAATGCAACTGAAACGTAATCATTGATAAGAAGCGATACTGATGCAACAGCGTAAAATTACTGTGGGTCAAAAGAGTAATAGGAGTCCAGAAAGATAGAGAGATGGTTAGAAAATCCATACAGATCAAGTGGAATGAGTAAGATATGGTTGGAGAATTCACACAAATTGAACGAGAGATAAAACAGTATACATCAGTTAACAGTGATTAAAAAGATAACGCAATATGGATTAAGGAACGATAAGAGTAGTTCATCAGTTGTTAGATGTTATGAAAAAACCAAATCGACCGAAGTGTTCCTGTTCGGAAGGAATACGAAAACAAAATGGAGTCAAAGAGTAGCAGTCGCGCCCTTACCAACGTAAAAAAAGCTAGTCACCAACTGTCTTTGGGTGCAAACATTGGCATTCATTCTATATATATATATATATATATATATATATATATATATATATATATATATATATATAGTGTTTGTCAGTCCTTATGTAATGAGATCAAAGATGCGGAATGACATTCTGTAGAAGAATGGCTGTTCAGTGCATGGGCTATCTTGTGTTTTGTGGAGACAGCGATCCTAACGCGCCATGATTGTATGTTGGCCCCGTCTGCATATCCCGATCTATACTGCTACCTTGGCGAGGTGGTCGGGCTTGTGTACTGTTTTGATCCGCCAGACTATGTTGACTAGGACTCTGGTCCTTCCAGGTGCAGCCTTGTCAGACAGGCCAAGGGGGAGCAGTCAGACGACAAGGAGTTACACTCCATAGGGTTGTATGTTGCATTACTGACCGCTTAGGAGTGCTTAAGTAGTGAGGCACGATCCTATGGGCATACAACAGAGCAATTTCTATAGTTACGACACTGCTGTCTTCCGTATCAGGAAAAAGGGGGTTAGAGAAGATGCCCTCAAACAAAGAACACTCTGATCGCCCAACGGTTGACCGTGACAGACGGCGTATTATCCAATACGGTCGAAAAACATCTAGTATCTTTCAAAAGCCTGATGTCGCTTCGAGTACATCCACTGCGCGCAGCAGTGCTCAGAATCACACATCAATGTCTTATTCACTGCGCCCTCGGGCTAGGCAAGCCCCTCACTGCCAAGTGAGTCAGACTGTTGAATCGTTGGCTCCGGGTGGGATCCCATAAGGAAATCCTATATCCTGTTGTCTCGCAGGTCAGACCTTTTAGTCAGAGACTGGGGGTGGGGTTCCTCAAGTCAACTCCCTTCCGCGACATAAACGACCGGGAAGTATCAGAAGTTATCGTTCTCTCGACAGTGACATCATTCGCTCATCATGAAATCCTCCTACTGTTTTCCCTTCTATTTTGTCTGCCTTCCATATGCCTTCGGGCGATAATTGTTTTCTGAGGCCAAGACAACTGGTAAACATTGGCGCCTTCGATGTCCGCACTCTCCGACAAGTCGGTCAGCAAACTGCTCTGACTAGTATTCTTCCAAGTCAGGAGCTTGATGTTTAATGTGTGTCGGAGACGCGAGTCTACGATTCTAGCACAGTTATCAATTTGAGCTCACCTCTAGATAACTGTCGATTCAAGCGCTTCTCTCTCAGGGTTTCTGGTGACGTCGAAGCTGAATCTCGTGGTCATGCTTGGTTGGGAGTCACACTGAATTCCAAAGCACAGTAGTGCTTGCTCGATTGGATCCCAGTGAACAGTCGCTTGTGTGCTGTCAGACTGAATAGATCGGTAAAAGTCTGTCGATGCAGATCAGAAGGGCGTTGTGTATTCATTATATCGGCGTATGCTCCGATAGACAGCTGTTCGGATGCTACAAAAATGTGTTTCACAACGTCATCGTTGACCTACTGAGGCAAACTAAACACTTAGACATCATCATACTAGCGGGCGATTCTAATGCTCAGCTTGATCATCTTTCTCCGGATGAGAAGTGGCTAGAAGGGTTGTTCGGTGTCCAGGCACAATGCACCGATAACGGCGAAAAACTACTACAGCTGTGCGCATTCCACGGTCTGTATATTTCGAGCACCGCATTCCAACAC